>JANHGC010003442.1:232442-246588 GCA_027560395.1 Boaedon fuliginosus
AGGTCTGTGAAACAGAGGAGATGACAAAAGAGAGAGACAGAAACGGGTTTGTAAGAAGGAATGGATGCTGCCACCAAAATGTGCGCTTGATAAAAACCTCACTCACAAATAATACCATTGGCTGATCTTTCAGTCCTTAGCAACTTTATTTTTTGTCCTTAGCAGAGGAAAACTTAAGAACAATGGCACTTAGTGATTAGATTTATATCCCACTTTACAGTGCTTTACAGTCCTCTGTAAGCGGTTTACAGAGTCAGCATTTGCCCCAACAATCTGGGTCCTCATTTTACTGACCTCAGGAGGATGGAAGGCTGAGTCAATCTTGAGCCAGTCGGGATTGAACAAAGCTGAAATTCATCATTATTTCATCTCCCTTCACCTTCTCTTCAGGTAATTTGCTAATTTAAAGTCTACCAGTTACGTTTGGCCCCATTTTTGGCCATATTTTATTATTTATGTTACAAAATTGGTACTTGCTGCAAATGGGAACAGAGCATCATTGATCAGGTTTGCTGAATTTAACAATATCATTCATTTGTGATATTTATACATTTTAACTCGATATGAAGAATGTTGTTAATATCAGTATTCTTCCTGCTTAAAATTCTGAAAGCTACAGTATAACTGTTATATAAAATTGTGATATTTGAAGCAAGAGCAACCAATCAAATATTTTATCACCGTTTGTGCTGTTTTCAGCTTTAGTTTCATCCTTATCTTGTAACTGCATGCCATCATACTAATTCTCTTGGCAATTTCAATCAATCAGATGAATTAGTTTACATTTCTGAGGTTATGTAACATTGCATGTAGCTCAAGCATGAATCACATTTCACATTTTTTGTGCTTAAGTTGAACTAAATGTTTACATGAGTGAAATATCAGAATATACATCACAGTATTATCTGACTATAACAAAAGTCAAAAGGATTTTTTACTCTTGGTTTCCTCTTTTTCTGATACTTCAAGAAACATCTCCTGTCTTTTATCTCTGAACAGAAGACGGCAAATAACAAAATATGATTTATTTAGTGATATCTAGGCTCTTCCCACAATCAGTATTATCAAATCTAAGTCCTGACTGTCATGATCTTAGAGATATTTTCTTTAGCTCTTATTAAGTCACAAAGCAGACAGGGAGTGACATAAAGAGCTTTCAGGTAAATTAGAAAAAGTTGAGTAAACTGTGTCACGCATTCACTTATCTCTAAAATGTTGGAATCTGTAAATTTAAAGCAGAGTGGTATAATTTATGAAACCATACACGTTGATGAATCACAAAATCATCAGTCCACACCTATATAACCAATAAATAGTGAAGGAAGCTGGTGGGGCACTAAAGGATGAAGGAAGGGGGAAAAGGCAGTAGGAAGAGGTGGATTTTGGTCATGGCTGTCTTTGTTTTGATTCCCACATTCCTCTGAAGATACTGGGAGTTATAGTTTAAATAAGTATTTAGGGTCCGTCCCCCCCATTTTATTTAGATTCTTCTGGAAGTTCTTGATCTTATTCATTCAGAAGTGAAGTTAGACTCGCCTGGCATTTTCAAATTTGTAGGCCCAAAGGTCTCTAATAGCTTTAAGTAATTAATGAGCAATTTCAGAAAGTGGTTCAAAAACAATGTTTGTGAAGTTAGTTTCCTTTAAAGGTCTCTGCCATGGTTAGGAGCAAGATAAGAAATCTTGCTCAAATCCATGTAAGACCTGCTGTCTCCTAAAGTGAAGCAACCCTCTAATCTCCTGTCCTCTCCTTACCCAAAATGGTTCCAAGGAACTGGTTTGCTCACCGGTTTCCTTATCTTTGCTGCAATAATTGATTCTGCTTCTGCAGTTATTTTTAGTTCGTTAGGCCTCCCCTGGAAGCCCCTCTACCATTATCTTTTCATATATTTTTTGGTAAAATGTAAACATTATTTCTTCCAGAAGGTTCCTATGGCTGAGACATCTCATGTTATGATGGAAATAGATGCCCTACTCAACAGTCTTCACTGAGATATCCTACAAATAAAATCTGGGTCTGCTCAAAACTTTTCTTGTCTCTTTTGAATAAAAAGAACCTCCTTCTCTGTCTCAGACAAGTCCTTGTAATTTATTCTTATTCTTATTATAGTCCAACACAAGAAGGGAACATTTTCAAACACATTTAAATGTTGAATAGTCATTGAATTTTGCCACTAAGGTTATGAACCTTTTCACAAATGCTGCCCAAGGACAAGTCCCCAGTTTTGCATGAAAATTTTCTGTGGATGGGACTTCATTCTCCAGGCAGCCTGACCTATTCTCTCTTTAAGCCCTCAGCATAAGCACAGAGGGATATTTTGACCCCAGAAGATCCTGCATTGTCTCTAATAAATGCAAATGCTCTACTAGGTGCATTACCTTAGTGACTTTAGTGAGGTAAGATGATATTATAGGCTTAAGGAAGCCATAAATAAATCATAGAGCATCACATATAAACTATTATTTCAATTTAAAAGAAAGGTTAACTTTTAAGTGCATCATTTATTTAACAGTCAGTTCACTGCTGGAGAGACTTTGGCTCCCCAGAGAAGCACTTTCAACCACAAGTCCTTTTGCTTTCTCACTTTCTTTAATTGATAGCTTCAGTGTGAAGACAGCAAATGATAATGTACTTCACTCCATAACTGATTTTACTCCATCAGAGGAGAATGCGAGGTCCCTCTAAACTGCATTAGACAAGAAGAAAATGGAGACCTTTTCCCCTCTTTAAAAAATTAAAATATCCATTGCATTATACTAATGAAAATCAGCAGCTTTTACCTGACTGAGCTTCAGCATTCTCATTCTCTCTATGGTCTTGGAAACATGTGTCCCATCATTATGCCATCATTTTCAAGTATGAAAATGATGGCAATGGGAGCCATAGTCATTATTTTTTTCTAGTGTTTTTAGCTTACAACTATCACTTGAAATAGAAGATGCTGTTCCAACATCGCTAATTTTCTTAAGGATGTTGATTCCAGGAGAATAATTACATTTATTTCCAGTCATATTATTCTAAGTGTCAATATATTCAGTGAAATCTACTTCTAAGTTAATGTTTATTCGAGGTGGGAAATGTCACTGTTCTTATATGTTACCTCAATGCAACAAACCAAACAAAGTCATAAACGTTTTGCTGTTTTCTTCTTGGTGTCAGGTTCTACACAGGTAATCAAGATCAGAACTTTCCACTAAAAATAAAGAAAGAAGAATATAAGTTGCAAACCTTTGCAGATGATCTAGTATTTATAATGGAAGACCCACTGGGATCAGGAATGAGACTAATAGAAAAGATTGAGAAATATGGGGAAGTGGCTGGATTAAAAATAAACAAAGACAAAACCAAAATAATTGTTAAGAATCTGATAAAAAACAAAGAGAAATGGAAAGACAGTTAGGTGTTCAGGTCGTAAAAAAAGTAAAATATCTGGGAATACAACTAACGGCAAGATGCACTACAATTAAAAAAGATAACTACGACAAGCTACTGAAAAAAACACAAGAAAATCTGGAGAAGTGGAAAAATTTGCAAACATCACTGATGGGAAGAATAGCAACAATAAAGATGAACATATTACCTCGCTTTTTGTATTTGTTTCAAACGGTCCCCATACATCTAGAAAAGAAATTCTTCAAAGAGCTAAACAGGACGGTGACTAAAATTTCCCTTATTTTCAAATCCAAAACTTGACAGGTATGTACATTTATGGCACAGGAGATTGGGACATGAGAGTTGCAGAGTACTTCAGAAGATGCCAGACCGAGCTGAGGGGTGTAAGCCAAAGTAAGCTAAGTACAAGATGTACTTAGATTGTGCTGTTTGTAAGGAGGAAAAATTCAGGGTGTATTCTGTGAGTAGGTAAAACTCAAGGCAAACAGGGTTATACCTAGGAGACCTGAAAGGTGTAATAAAGAAATACTTCCTGAGTGGTTCACTGCAAATGGGGTTAGAGGTAGAACCCCGTAAGTACCAAGAGAAATGGTTGTGGTCATTGCCTAAGGAAAAACAAGATAAATGGAGGAAATGAGATTAGCCAAAATGTTCCCCAATCCAAAACCAAATTGCTGGAAATGTGGTGACATACAAGGGACATACTACCATATGTGGTGGTTATGGCCAAGAGCAAAAAAAATTGGACAAGGATTAAAAAATTATTACAAGAAGTGCTAGACACCCAAATTGAGTTGAAACCAGATATTTTTTTACTAGGGATAATGCCAGGGAGATATAAAAACTTATTGAGATCTATTAAATACATTCTTACACACAGTATTACAGCAGCAAGAACGTTGTTTGCTCAATACTGGAAATGGGCAGATTCCAGGCGAGGATAGACGAATTGGTAAAATCCTGAATCTGATAGATTCACATTGAGTTTAAAAGATAAAGAGGACAGAGATTTATTTACGGCTTGGGATCAATGGTATAACTGGATTGAAAAACAAAATAAAAAATAACTCTTAAGAAGGGAAATTATATTTTGAATGAAAAACAAATAAGAATTATACTGGAGATAAATGCTATGTAAATATAATGATAAAGAAGTATGTTAAAGAAGGGTATGTCTGATGATGTGAAGATATGTCACTTTAATACTGCATATAATGATGTTTTTTGTTTTTTAAAAATAAGAATTTTATATAAAAAAAAAGAATGTCAGGCAGACAGAAACCAGACTGAGCTGGATAGAGAAAGTGGAAGTATTAAATCATAGAGAAAGTGAAAGTATTCAATCACAAGATGAACAGGATGTAATAGAAAGTAATGAGAGTGTACAGTCGTTAAAAAATGAAATTAGGAGCAGTTTCAGAAGCAGTAGTAGTAACGGTACTAGTAGTGTTTGTAGCAGTAAGAATAGAAACCAAAGCAGGAGGCGTGGACATAATAGAGATAGAAAGCATCATAAATATGTTGAAGCATTTAGCTGTTCAGCTTTAAATGGAGGAGTGTCAGGGTAATGATTTAATAGCTGACCAGGTGCTGTAATGTTGTAATGATGATGCAATGGTAGCAATGAGTCAGCAGGGTTATTTGACTGCTATCACTTTAAGAGGCTGTAATATAAGTGAGACCCTGTCAGGGTGTATCTCTCTCCGTGTGTGCTTCCATGCTGTAGCTGATTACTGATTGCTGTTTGTTCCAGGCCTGTCTCAAAGTACTTATGTATATATGTGCTTTTGTAGGGATAAAACCACTATATGTAAATAAAAACCTGTGTGCTGTATTTGCACCTGGGGGGTTGGTCACTTACCATGAACTCCCATTCTCAGTGGATCCATGATGGGCTCGGTGACGTAGGAATGGGCTCCGCCCCTTAGTCAGGCAAGATTGAACTCCAAAAGGGGTGGAGCTCCCGCCAGGATCCCAGACGTATGTAGCTGAAACAAAACTTAGAACCCCTGGGACCCCAGACACAAACCAATCTGGGAACTCCACCTTGAAACTCTTGACCTTTAATTTGAAATTAGGAACATGTAAACCTAGAACCTACATGACTTCCAACGAAGAACAGTCAATAATCGGAAACCACTAAGTGGAAGAAGACAAGAACTGAAAGACATCGCAATCCCCCTGTCCACCTTCGAAGTCATTAGGGCGGGCACCGAGCCTATCATGGATCCACCGAGAATGGGAGTTCACGGTAAGTGACCAACCCCCCATTCTCCAGTGGAATGCCATGATGGGCTCGGTGATGTAGGAATGGATACAATACCCAAGCGGCACTACGGGAGGGCTGACTGAGCTGCGGGGATTGCGTCCTATAAGACACCCCGGCCTCCAAGCACGACAGGTGCCTTGGCGACCATGTCGTCAGGTATAGCGCCACAGCCCATGAGGCTCGCATCCCTGTAAAGTCTAGGCTTGTCTTCCACCCTAGGGAGTGCTGCCACTAGGAGAGGTGCGAGTGGGTGCCCGGATCCAGGTGAACCGGCATGAGAATACTAACTCTAGCCTCCCCCACGACGGTGCCCCCAACCCGATTATCAGGGGTGATCTTGTCCCAGCGTCTTCAGACCTGGAAAAAACCTATCCCCCTTATAGCAGGGAGGGACTACAATGGTAGTCATTGCTGCGGCTTGATCCTAATTAGGAGTTGACAACATCAGCTGGGCCTCTGATGGTGGGGTTGTCACTCAGGGGGCTGTTCTCTAATGAGAGGTTGGGGCTGAATAAGCGAAAAAAAGGCAAACTGCTTTGCTGTCTCGTAGGGGAGGCTCCAGGCCCTCACCAATAGCTTGGTACTTTAGACCGAAATGAGACTAGTCTACCCTGGGCTGAGTTCATCACGTCCCAGTTACGGAGTCAGAAGTTCCTTTGACTGCTACCGAGAAGGCCAGGAGGCCAGGATCTGGCCGAGAGTTGCAATGTGTCACTGGTGGCATCTGCCACACAGACGGTCTTGGAGGCCCCCCTGCAAGGAGCCGACATGATATTACTAGGTAACTTGAACTGTTCCACAATTTTTTTTTTAATAGCCCTCAGAGTTCGAAGGCACTGAAGTCAAGTTGACCCGCGTGGCTACTAGGTGTCCACGACTGAAAATGGGACCAGTCGACCCGATTCCCCACTAGTTAGTGGGAGCTAGTGATCCAGATCCTGGAGTTCTGCGGAATGGAGGGGCTGAACCTTCCATCAGAACTGGCTTAACAGGAAAAGCGAAGGGTAAGCCCTGTGGGTAGCTCCCGCAGGACCTGGAAGACCCTGGTCACTGTGATGCCAGAATTTTGGAGAACTGAACGTCAGGTGATTCCCCCGGTTTGGGGTGATTCCGAAATGGGAAACTTTTGGAAGGCCTCAGGAGTAAAAGACTGCAGTAAGGAGCCGACTTCCTCCCCAAGGAGTCACCGTCCGGTTGAGAGGGCGGATCCTCCAGATCTAAGGCCGAGCGAGAGCCCACTAGGTCCTCCCGCTGAACCACCAAGAGTCGTGGGAGGGGCCTGGAGGAAGGAGTTCTGGAGGTTCCTAGGGTTCTTTGTACGGAGAGTCTGGCTCTCTAGTGGGGGACCTTATGCCGGTCCGTACCAAGTGTGGGAGCCAGGGACTGCTCCACAAAGGCCCCTCTGATATCCAGGTCCATCCTAACCGCTGATTGCAAAGCGGAAGTGAAATCATCCCAGGAAATGGGAGGCAGAAGCATCTGGGACATTGTGGGCTGGAAATCCTGTGAAAAACCTCCACAGTGCCTAAAGCAGGCAGAGTTCGCTATAGCGGCTACCCTGGAGGGGAGGGTAGAAAACACGACCTATAATCCCCACCTGAGAAGTGTAATTGGTTCTTAATGAGCCACTTGGGCTAGTTCTCCTCCTAACTCATCATATCCCATACAGGGTTATTCGACCACTGGATGGACAGCCGCGTTCATTCATTTTTCATTACTTACTCTCTTTCCTTCTTTCTCTTTCTTTCTTTTTTTTAGGGGGGGAGGGAAAGGAGTGCTGCCCACCATAGCCTGCTCCTCAGGCCCAGGAGGGTGAGTGAGGGGCAGGTAATAATGTCGCATAGGGACATATGGTACCCCCAAGCCGGTTCCCTAGTACTCACGCCTCTAGAACGCAAGATGGAGCCGGAGGACTGAGATGAAACTGCTGTGATTGCCAACCAGATGAGGTTTCCCCAGACAGTGCGGGCCTCGGTGTGAGTGTGCCCGGGAGGGACACCATATTTCTTACTCTCTCCCTTTCTCTCCTGCACCGAGGGAGCCAGCAGGCCTTGACTGCGTCAGGTCTCCCTAGAAAGCCTAAAGGGTGCAAGGGAGGAATGGAGACTGCCATCCCCTCGACAACTGCGGCTGTGCGTCGCTCGCGCTGGCGGTAAATTTCCTCACCCCAAGGGTGCCAGAAGTCCTCGACCTCGGCGGGTCTCTCTAGCCGGCTAGAAAACATGAGGGAGGAAGGGAGGCAGTGGCCATCCCAACGCAAACTGAGGCTGTGCGCTGCTTCCCGCTGGCGGTAATTTCTCTTGCTCCGAGGCTGCCAGCGGATCTCGACCTCATGGGGTCTCTCTAGTGGGCTAGAGAGCACGAGGGAGGGAGGGAGGCTGAGGCCATCCCCTCGCTAAACTGCGTTCGTGCACCATTTCCCACTGGCGGTAAATCTCTCGCCCGGCGAGTGCCAGCGGACCTCGACCTCGTGGGGTCTCTCTAGCGGGCTAGAGAGCGCGAGGGAGGGAGGGAGGCTGAGGCCATCACATCACTGGACTGCATCTGTGCGCCATTTTCCCGCTGGCGGTAATTACTCTCGGTCCGCGGCTGCCAGCGGGCCTCGACCTCGTGGGGTCTAACGGCTAGAGAGCGTGAGGGAGAAAGGGAGGCTGTGGCTGTCCCATCGCCGAAAGCGGCTCTGTGCCACTTCCCGCTGGTGGTAGTTTACTCTCACCCTGAGAGTGTCATCGGGCCTCAACCTCATCGGGTCTCTCTAGCTCGCTAGAGGGAGGGGGGGCCCTTCCCGCTGGTGGTAATGGAGGTGGAGAGCCGCTAGTCGATGGTGTGTGGCTCGTCCCAAAATGGTGGTGAGGAGATGGGATTGATTAGGCGGGAAAAAACAGGGAACGAGGGCCTTACTGACGTCCCCTGATCGGGGGAAAACCCTTATCCCTCCGGTGAAGAGCCTACCTGATTAGTTGGCAATGACGGTCGCTCTGGTTAAGAAAAAACCCTCAGTCCGCCTATGGAGGGACTAGTAGGGAGGAATGTTTCCTCCAGGACAGATTTGGAGGTTCCTCTGCGTTCAGTAAGGGAAGGGTTACCCCGAAGGTGAGATAACTCACTTAATTCCATGGAAATTAAAAAAGAAATTAAAGAAAGTAAGGTCAAAACTGAGGCGTAAAGCCGAGTTCGTCTGATGACTTTGTGAGGCAAAAACGGACTGGGGGATCCTGGCGGGAGCTCCACCCCTTTTGGAGTTCGATCTTGCCTAAGGGGCGGAGCCCATTCCTACGTCACCGAGCCCATCATGGCATTCCACTGGAGAATAGGTTATCTCACCTAGTCACAGTGTGCACTCTGACAAAATCATGTGAGATAGGGATGCTGCAACAGTCCTATGTGTGAAAATGGTCATAAGTCACTTTTTAAAGTGCCATTGTAACTTTGAATGGTCACTAAATGAACTGTTGTAAGTCAAGGACTTTCTGTATTGCATTTCTTATTGCAATTGTTTTGTAGTATGAACAATTACGATGAACAAAGATTATAGAGAAGATATACCATACAAAAGTGTATAAATATACTTCCCAATCCATCTACATTTTCCAGTTGAAAGTGACTGACCGAAGGTTGCCCTTTCATGTTTAAGGCAGGACTAGAACTTAGTCTCCTGGTGGCTAGGCCAACATCTTTACCACACTAAACTGGTTTACACTATCTTTGCCTCATATATTCATACAGCTTAGTTTACTGCAGACACAGGGAACTGTAGTCCTGATTACAACTTCCTACCTCTCTAGCCAATATGGAGTTATGCATCATCAATATCTATATCTATAATACATCCAAAAGTAGAGTTTCTCTATGCTTAAGCTGATACTTCCATTTAACAAGATTTTCAAAACACAACAGACTTTTGCTAACATAAATATAATTTATTGTAAATTATAAATCACTGATTTATATTCTTTGGATCATGGTTATTGATATTCACTCTTTCCTTAGAGCTTAATAGCAATTTTTAGTCATATAATATATTCAGTTACTCATTACTAAACAACTAATGATATATTGGGAAAGTATTACCGCCATGGCATTTCCAAACCCCTTTTTGGTTCAACCATTCATTCATATGCATTTAATATTAATATCCTTTTTCTTATTTACCTATTTATCTGTTTCAAAACCTAATGAAAAATTAAAATACAAGACACATGAAGGTCCCCAGGTTCCCCATTTTGATTCAATAAAAATGATGCTTATGTGGAGGCATTAGTTCCTAATTCATACTGAATGAACTTAGTGAAGGGAATGGAATTGTAATAGATAGTTTATGTGCAATCGATCAGCCTTGTATGAATTCAAAATATGATACTACTGCTTAGTATAACTGGTGTAACCAATTAAGAATACACCCATATGCTGGCTGAAATTCACAATATACACTAATCTGTCTAAGATTTGTGGACCAATTCCCAGTATAACCCAGTCTGCCTCTAAGTAAATTGGGTGGTTTACATTTTCTACTAAGCCCAGCCCAAGTTTCAACAAACAACTGAGTTTCTAGGCCAAGGAAGGACTGTGCATTACTGCCTCTTGCCAAATTTCATTCAAAAGTAATTGAAGGAACTTGTGTGGCAGCTAAATTATAAAAGATTCTACCACAGGAGGGTGGAAATGAGACTATGAGAATATATAGCCTTAGCAATGCTCCAGAAGTGTTAAGATGTTATTAGTCACCCCCTTATTAATATAGCGCTATTTAACAAGTTGTTGGGGTAAGGTGTCTCCTTTTGTTCTGAGGTCAATATTGAATGGAGGCAGGACTATTTAACATTTTCTGACCATAAAAAAGCATCAATTCCACCATCTGAACTAAAAATATACATACATACATCTATGCACATATGCATTAATGCTTGGCTGATTCTCTGCTGAATTGAGGTTCTACATTATAAAGGCCTTGTTTTATTTGCCATAAGAGCTTTTGAATAAACTGAGTTTTTAAAATCATGCATCATTTATATCAGCCATAATTAGAGATACCACTTTAGAGAATAATGCTATCAAATACCATTAAAATCTTAAAACATTACAAACCGGTTTCAAATAAGACATCAGAATGACAATAGCAACATTGCACTGCAATGTCCATCCCTTTTCTATGATTTTGTGATATGTCTATAAAGGAAGTAGGGCAAGTATTACCAGTACCACACTGCATTTGTCATATGCCCTCTAGATTTGGGTATAATAGTTTATATTTTCTACAAGCAACAAGCTTGTTCTACCCCAGTAGAATTACTCCAGAAACAACCATTTCACTAAAGAGTTGATTTCTTTCTGTTCCAGTTTATTACTAATAAACTATTGGTCAGTGGAATATTTTTTGTTCCCCTATGGAGCTACTTTTATCCAAGTTCAAATTTAGTTTCTAAAAAGCTATTAAGACGAGCCTTTTCCAATATTAAGCTCATGAGATGTATTTAGATTACTCTTAATGTTTTGTGACATTACACTGTCACAAAAATAAAATTGCTGCCCACTGCCAAAAAGAGAAAGCTGGTTAAGATCAGGAAATTCTATTTTGCTAATATGTCAACATTATTTCTTCATGATAAAACTGTGGTGAAAACTATGATTTATTGGCTGATTTGTCTTTCTCTTGCTGTACCAACTGGGACATAAAATAGTCATAAAGGTCCAGACAAAAAGAATGGGAAACAAGAATAATCAGACAATAATTCCTATTATTATTATTTTTAGGAATAAGCGCACAGTTGAGTTTTTTAAATTGAGGTATAAAAACATTTACTCAAATTAAATGCAGAAATATTTATTTTGCCTTCCTTGTGGAGTTTTTTGGGGTGGAAATTTTTGTTTATAAAATATAGAAATAGCCAACACTAAGCAAACTTTTGAACTCCAATATAACAAGTGATTTAATACTTCAAGAATATGGGTTTGAATAATGGTGTGCAATAAGGACACCCATGTATGAAATTATGCAACTGGGTAGTGCATTATAATCACACACTCTTTAGTGCAAACTTCATTGTGCTTGTTTACATATATTTAAACACAAATTAATTACTGTTTTAAGGGAAAATTCGAGCATGGGTTACTACAAGGCATTTCAATTCCATCCCATCCCTCAGAAAAATATACAGATGCAGATAAAAGGTAGGTATGTTCAAGCATCCTTCCCCATTCCAATAAAATGACATCCTATATATATACTACAGCCCATCCCCTGTCTGTTACAGAAGCATGTTTTATTTTTGGATGCTATCAAATTCTCAATATTCTTTGCTCAATGAGTAAGAAGCAGAAGCTAACTTTGTACAAAGACCAAGTAAATTAAGTGACCAAGATTAAGCTGTACTGCTGAGGCAATCTAATGGTTGGCAATGTATGAGGATGACTTAGTCCCAATACATACTGAAATTCCATCCACATCCATGAGTATTTTATAACATGATGCCACTATGGCCCAACTATCCCTGTAGCTCATGAAGCTGACATCTTGAATTACATAGGAAGTTTCATCTGGCGGGGGGGGGGGTTACGTGGGTCTCCCCAGGGCAGGTGGAGGGAGGGGTGTTTCTTCATGGAAAGGGAGGCTCAGGATGAAGTCACTCTCTTCCCTGCGGTTTCCGGAGGCAGGAAGCTCCTGCTCCTCTCTGGGCCAGAGTGGCTGACCGCTGGCCTTTTGTGAAGATGCTTCTGCTGCTACTTCCTTTATCTTAGACTGTAAAGGGGTGTGTGTGTGTGTGTGCGTGTAAGTTACAATATACAAAGATGCTGAGGCTCTGGCAGAGAAAAGGAGCAAAAAGACGATTGGGGGGCTGGAGGCTAAAACATAAGAACAAAACCTGCGGCAGGAGTTGGGTCTAACCTAAGAAAGAGAGATGAGAAGAAGTGACCGTCTTCCAAAGTTTGAGGGCCCCCTCCCAGAGAAGAGGGGGGTGTCAATTTATTCCCCAAAGCACCAGAGGACAGAGCGAGAAGGTGGAAATGAACCCAGGAGACAAGCAACCTGGAATTAAGGAGAAACCTCCTAACAGTGAGGACAATTAACCCATGGAACCGCTTGCCACCAGAAGTTGTGGGGGCTCCCATCACTGGAGGTCTTCAAGAAGAGACGGGACAGCCACTTGTCTGCGTTGGCACGGGTTCTGCTGCTTGACCAGGGGGGTGGACTAGAAGACCTCTAAGGGCCCTTGCCGTTCTGTTATTCTTTTATTTCTAATGTATTGCCTTGGGCCCAGGCCGTTGGAGTCCAGCCAGCCTGAAATCCACCCACGCCTCTCACGGGGCTGAATAAGAAGGAAGGCAGAGCTGTGACTCATTCAGAGAGACAGCAGGGGGCCCGTCTCCTTGTTCCTGGCATCCCCCCAGCCTTCCCCAGGGGGGAGGGGGGACCCTTCGGGGGACCCAGTTGGGCAAAGGGGGCTGGGCCACAGAATATGTGTGTCTGTGTGTCTGTGTGGGAAAAGCCCAAGTAATTTTCCCACACTCCGATTCCAGGTGAGGAGGGGGTTCTGGGGGTTGCAGCCCTAACGTCCGGGCAGCTGGCCAAGCTGGGAGGACAGTTTCGGGAACTGACGGTGTGTTAAACATTGATTGCCAACTGCAGGTGGCTGCTTGCGAAGGAGATGCAGGAGAAGAGCAGGCAGAAAAGGGGAGGGCAGAGTTAAACGTGTCATCAGCTTAGCATCCTTATGTTGCCACAAATGATTCAGGTTCTGCCCCTCCCGAATTCCACTGCCCCTTTTCCGGCCCCAGTTTAGTACTGAAATTTAGCTGGCTAGATTCTTGTGTCTCGGCTTGAGCAATAAATCTTTGTGCTGCAACGTAATCCATGGTCCTGATCCTTTGCACCTGAGGGAAGCCCATGGGTCCCTCCTGTTCCCCTCCCTCTCCCCTAAGCTACTCCCCCCCCTCAGCTGTGTGTGTCCTGCCTGGGGGCAGCTCGGCTGGGAGGTGACACCGGGAGCATCGTTTGGGTCCCCGAGATGATTGTGCCGAATCCTGCTTGCCACTTGCTGAGTTTCCAGCTTGTTGGCTGAATTGTTTGCCCAGGGCAACGTTTCCCTACCTTAAGCATTTGAAGACGTATAGACTTCACCTCCCAGAGTTCCCCCACCAGCCTTGATGGCAGGGGGGATTCTGGGAGTTGAAGTCCACACACCTACAAGGTTGAGAACGTTGACATCCCAGTGGATGGTTGTGCTGTTGACTTGGAGAACTGATTGATTGAATTGAATTGATTAGATTTATACCCCACCTCTCTTTCCCAGTCAAGGGGAATTCGAGGCGGCTTACAGCATAGTTAAAAATACAATAATAAAATGAACATCATAAGAACATTAAAAATAGGCTATAAAACTTAAAACTATTAAAACCACAGTCATTTAATTTAATTTAATTTAATTTAATTTAATTTAATTTAATTTATTAGATTTATACCCCGCCTCTCTTCCCCGGTCAAGGGGA
>JANHGC010003443.1:55810-66178 GCA_027560395.1 Boaedon fuliginosus
AAAGAAAGAAAGAAAGAAAGAAAGAAAGAAAGAAAGAAAGAAAGAAAGAAAGAAAGAAAGAAAGAAAGAAAATTCTTCCTCTCCAGACACAATTGACTACAGGAAAAGCTCTCAACTATGTTGGACACCAGAACCATGTCCCTCATTACTGTCATTTTCTTCCAATTATGGTCCCCTTGACATTTCGTGTTGCCTTTTGAAGCATCCTTCCACCTTTCTGATCAATCCTATGACCTTCCTTCCACTCTTTTGGTCTACAGATACATTTTTTGATTAGGTGGCCACTAATTAGGATTAGGTCCACCACATTCAGAAGGTGCCTTGTGACCTAGACAAGCAGACAGTTGCCGAGGACTTGGGCCACACTTCCCAAGATGAAAGAAATGCTCAATTAGTTGACTTCTTTATAATCAAAATATGAAGACCATGACACACACACACACACAGAGACAGAGAGAGATACATCACAATCAGGTTGGAAGGTGAAATATTTGCAATTAGTCCTGTCGAGACTGATTTGCTTCACCATCGTATGTTATCATTAAAGCTAAGGTAGAATGACCTTATTCAAGAGATATAAATATCCTGTCACTTCTAAATTGGATAAGGGTGAAGGTGGGAAGTCCACCACAGTGGTTATGTCAGGGGGTTATACAACTGACGGTTGCCATTTCATCTTTTATCACAGTTTTTGATGCAGCCTTTCAAGATGAGATTGTTAATTAAAAATATATCAAAGGTGCAAGTTTTTTTAAAAACAAACCGCACACGATATATTGTATGCAAAATTAGGCAGACCCTAAGTGCCCACTGATAATCTACTACTAATTGTTATATATTATTTTGTCTGGTGAGTTTATTATTATTATCATAATCACTGTTGTTGTTTTTAATGCCTTTATTTGTAATTCTGGTCTACGACCGTAATAAAAATTGTTTGACTGGACACATGATCTTAAAGATTTTGCAGTCCCGTTGACGTAACTATGAATAAGGATTCTATTCCTTCATAGATATATTTTTTGCTGAATGATCAGGAAAATGTGGTGATAGAATAGCTCTGTCTCACACAATAGGATCGTGCATTTTTTAAATAAATAAATCCTTCACATATTGTACAAATGAAAGCACAGCATGTATCTGCTACAGATAGTTATTAAAGTATCCCTATCTAGGTTTCAACATATATTTACAGTATGTGACTGTTTAAGAGTTATTGTAATACTGAGTCAGGTCCCTGAAGTGGCCACTTCTACTTTCAGTTTTTTTCCATGAATCTCAAAATAATGACTGCTTTAAGAGTTCCTTTAATCAGATGGCCCATTAAAGCAGACACATCTCTTTTCTTCCTCTCTGGCTGATGCAGAAGCTGAAAAAAGAACTCAGATAGAAATAAACCTAGGGAAGTTTGAAGTGACTTGGATACAATTTATTCGAGCAATGGAAAGGTGTCATGACATGTTTGTATCAAAAGCTAATACATTAATTCAGCACATTGATAGAGCTGCTCTGGATTAATTATTTAAAGGAGCAGTGGGGGGAAATGATAAATTAATGTGAATATTTTAGTCCAACAAGGATGATCTGTTCAGTCTAAACCTCTCTTCTAAAGCTTGAATATTGTTCAACTTGTTAGCCTATTATCTGGAGTTGTCCTTCAAAAGAAGGATGCATATTCATAAAGAGGAGCTGAGGATGTGATTATCAAGATATGTAGAGCCTAGGATCAGAAAGGTCATTCATAAAAACGTGATGGGAGAATTCATTTCAGGTCACCGGTTAATTCTGGTTAATTCTGAAGGACTCAAGATGCGTAAAATCCCAAAAACACAACTGATAACTGTGAACCATCTGCATGTACTGATGTTGGGTTTGCAAATACGTGGAGTCAACTGCCGAGTACCGAATATATCACATCAGACTTTCTAATATACTAGACAAGGAGTGCAAAAATTGTGATGAACACAAGAGAAAAGAAAAGGGAGACAAGACCACTATCCTGTCAGCTGGAGAAGCTTCTCGGATGAGAACCAAAACGTCTTCAAAAGGAAAAAAAAAACAAGAAAGTTTAGTTGCCTCTTGAAAAAGCACCTTTGGGACAACCATGACCTGGAGGACTGAGAATCTCTACAGAGAGACAAGAAACTTTTTGCTGCCAACTAGCAATTGTCATGATTTCTGCAGTTTGGAAAACTTTGCTTTATTATAGGGCAACTAACATGGCCCTGAGCCTAAGAGAAGGATGACCAGTTATAATGGTATGTGAGAATGACTTTGGGAGATGCAGGAAGGGATTGCCGCCTAGGGAACAGGCAGATAAGTGAGGGCATAACCCATATCTCCCTCTCGAGCAGAGAAGGAACCCCAGAAAGGAAACTTCCTAACTACTCAGTAAAACAGAAAAAAAGATATTTCCATCAGATTTTCAAGATTCTGCTCACATAGCCTTACAGTAAAATATAATTAGCTCATCGGATCGTGTTTCCTGACTGGTTTACTTGGTCTACAGCTGATAAGGAACATGACTGACATTTTCAAATAAAGGGTTTATTTCCTTTTTTCTTTCTGGTAGGATTTTATGACACTAGGTGCAACTGGGGGCGGGGGGGGAAGGATGTCAGATTCTTACATCTCTTCATTTCTTACGCTTATGCATCCATTGTTAAAGAACTAGAATAATAGGCAAAAGGAACAGAACTTCCATGGTGGTTGGAGCTTCGGAATTTCTTTCTAGTTAGTTCCTTGATGTTCGTTTCTCAGGTGTCCTGAACAGAGTTAAAAACATTTTTTTAAAAAAGGCTTAATAAGTATTTAATTGTGCAATCTGGGTTTGGTTGCTTGCTTGCAGAGGTTTCCTTACCCAACTATGTAACATCAAGTGATGATGATTGATGGTGAGGATGCATCTAGCTGTGAAATAAAACATCATCAAGCACAGAACTGTGGGGAGAAATATCCATCTGGTTCAGTTCCAAGCTGGCAGACAGACACTGGAAACATGGAGGCAGACTGGAAAGATGGTTTATTGATGAACAATAAACTGTTGTCAGATTCCTATGGGGATCGTGTAAGAGTTATGTAGAAGTCAGAGCTGGCTCTAACCTAAACCTGAACTCCCAGCTTTGGTTGAAGTTTGGATTGCTCTGGGATGACGCAATGTCTGAAATGCCCGTAGGAAATTGTGCAATGCAGTGAGCTCTGTGTCTCCTGCTAAATGGAAGTGGGTTAATCTTATTACGTCCTGAAGGATTGTGTCCTGTTCTTCTTAATCCCATCATCCTGGAGTTGAAAGTCTTTTGTTTTGTAGATAGGCTGGCCCAGTCTTTCTTAATGGATACAAAATATCTGCTGGCTATTAAAAGTGAGTCTGTTTCCTGCCTCTAAAAAAAAATGTTTCTTCCATTTCTCATTTAGGGAAATATAATATTCTGCCTTTTTAATATTCCTCAAAATATTTCATTCTTTGAGGACGGGGTGGGGGGGCTTCCCACAGAACCAACCGAAGAGGGTACGCAAAATTCCACAGTTTAACCCTAAATTACAGATTCTTCGATTGAAGCATCTCTTTGCGGCCTGCCATGTATATAAAAAGGAGTTACATTTCCATTGTCTCCATTCCTTTATTGAGAATCTGATCCTGAAACATTAACTCTTACATTTTTTGGGGGGAATGGAATGGAAGAATATCAGTTTGTATTTGCACTGCAACCCCTATCAGATAGCAACCAGAAAAATAATATGACAGAAACGGATGGTTAAATGTAATCTTGACCTGCATACAGTCTCTGCTGAAGCTTTCCTTGTCTGCACATGTACTTCTTTCTATTCCTTGGCGATGGAGGCATTCAGAGACCTTACTTTGCCCCAGGGCACCAGCAAATCCTGAATTTCTGATCAAAGAGGGGGGGGGAATTAAAATCCCCACAATTCAGGGAAACCGCACAGACACATTCTTGTGGTTACTTGGCAACCATATGAAAGAGGTGTACCATTGACTTTGTCTGTTTTTGTATTTATTTTTCAAGATTTCCCACCCAAGTATATATATATTTGAGTCAAGACCCTGTTATTATGGAAATTCTTCAAACTATTATGGAAATTCTTCAAACTACTCAGTTCTTTTGTGATTATGATTGATAATTACATATAGGGACCCATTCTTCACACAGAATGGGGGCCGTGGCATAAATCATCATCACCAGCTTGGAGAACAATATTTGAACTGAAATTCTCTAATCCCCAGTGATTATTACTGCTAAAGCATAAGTCGACTTTGCCATCTTGTGAAAAAATGTGGGAAAGCGGCACCCCATTTAGCTATTCAGAAGGGAAGTTTTCACTACAAATACACACTCACTGCTGGCAAATCTAATTGCTATCACCGATGTACACTTAACACTTCACGTTCACAACAAAAAACATGCTCCTTGTAATTAAAGTTGCACTGACTGAAAAACTAACCAGTGATATTCAAGGACACACCACCGTATAAGCCATATAATGCTGGAAAGTTTTTGTATGTTTATAATTCAGCGTACGGCTTTCCAAAGTAAACACAGGGTTAGATAGCAAATTTAAAATCTAAGCAGCCAACTGCAGAATTTTTAAAAGGCAGAAAACAGGATGTGTGGGACTAATAAATCCTTGCTATTCAAATTTCACAAAGCAGCTTCCCTTCTTTGAAATCCAGATCTCCCTCTGCAAATTCTTTTTTAGTGCAACTGGCTGAATCAACCCATTGTTTATCAGAGCCTTTGTGCCTAGGTGGAATTTCATGGTCTTTTGTTTGTTTTTTACTGTTCTATAAACAACGGGAAAGCTCATGTTGTCTAGGCTACTGTGAATCATATTGGAAGAAGGGGAAGAAAAATCCCCATGTGATCAATCTGAACACTCAAATGGATGCAATTGTTATACAGGTGTGATGGAAAACAAAAAATTTATCCTAGAATAAGCAGAAGGAAGTTTATGCAGAGCACAGTAACAAAAGGGCTGATCATAGGTTAGAGTCTACCATCTTAATCTTTTTGATTTCCCAGTAGGCAACTCAAGTATCTTCAATTCTGGGCTATCTCAATCACCAAAACGGACAGCACCAGAGGTGGTATTCAACCAGTTCTGACAGGTTCGGGAGAACCGGTAGCGATAACTTTGATTGGTTCGGAGAACCGGCAAATACCACCTCTGATTGGCTGACTGCAGCAAATACCACCTCTGATTGGCCAACCACATAGCCATGTCCACCAAGCCATGCCCACAGAACTGGTAGTAAAAAAAATTTGAATCCCACCACTGGACAGCACATTTAGCCTCCCTATTGCAACTCCCAAGATGCCTTAGTTTTAAGGCAATTCATTGGGAAAGCAACAAGTTGTCCTTGTCCTCTCTGTTCTTGAGACTGGAGAGGGCAGGCATTCAAATCCTTCTCCCACCTCACCCTTATGCTGCCTAAAACTCAAGTTTTATTGGGGTTAGCTGTTGCAGGACACTTAAGGTATTTGTGGTTGTTCAGTCGCTAAGTCTTGTCTGAGTCTTCGTGTCCCCATGGACCATACAACCTCCTGTCCTCCACTGTCTCCTGGAGTTTGCCCAAAGTCATGTTCATTGCGTCAATGACACCATCCAACCATCTCCTCCTCTGCCGTTCCTTTCTCCTTTGGCCTTCCACTTTTCCCAACATCGGGGTCTTCTCCAAGGAGTCCTCTCTTCTCATTAGGTGGCCAAAAGTCTTTGAGCTTCAGGATTTACCCTTCCAAAGGACACTCAAAGGACACCATACCCATTGGAAACTTCCTGCAGCCCCTTCTCAGAAGAGCACAGGAACAACTGTCCTCAACTGTAGGGTGTTAACAATGAAGGCTAGAATTGCCATCCTGCTTCGATTTAAGTCAATTGTTAAGTCCCCTTAATGTACTTACTACCAATAAGTAAACTAAGACCTTAAATATTTCTTCCCCTACTTTCTGTCCCAGATCCTGACAGTGTCTGGAATAGCAGAAGTGGGGCATTGTAGTTTATCTCTTATTGTATTAGTATATAGTTTTAAATATGTTTTTTACTGGATTGCATTTTATCCCTTGTAAGCCGCCTTGAGTTCCCCTTGATCAGGGAAGAGAGGCGGGGTATAAATCAAATAGAATAAATAAATACATTTCCCTTAGGATCGACCGATTGGATCTCCTTGCAGGCCAAGGGACCCTCAAGTGTCTTCTCCAACACCAGAATTCAAAAGGATCCATTCTTTACAAATGGAAAACTTGAAAAAACTCTCCATCTAATGTCTTATGTTGCTAGCTGGGGTTTCTACTGATTAAGTGCGTTCAAGTGGTGATAATGTACATTTATTCATTTGCACTTATGCATGTTACTTAAGTAAGATTTCTGCCATACTGGTGGCGCATGTAATGTTTTAATAGATGATTAATTTGCCAGATGTGGGTTCTGATCTCTGCAGGAAGTGAACTGAATCTCATGGGCACTTTCCTTCCTGCAGGTCTTGCCTTCCTTCTTCTACCACAGAAGATGTTATAAAAACAATTCCCCGGGGAGCTTTGTGAGCTTGTCACACAGTGTCTCAAGCCACGCTGAAGGCCCTCATCGGTTTCAAAGCTTTGTCAGCACATCGGCCGTCCGATTTAAAATGTTCCACACGACTTCATTACGTAGCATTATCAAAGCAACTGCCTTCCTAAACGTCACCACATCAGGACGGTGCTTTTACAGAAGGGCTTCGAGCGTATCCACCAAATGAATCTCTGCCCCCAAGTTTTGCAAAAAGCTTTTAGACCCAGATGGTGAATTGCCACTCTCTGGTTGCCATGGCTTGACAAACTGAGACATTGCTTTCGTCTTGCCAGCTTAGTTTGGCATCATCGCCTGGGCTGATGCTTCACAGTTTTCAATCTAGTTTTACATTTTGTTGATGTGATGGGAATTAATGGAAGCTCTTCATGCGGTTCCAATGAAAAATCGTGCGTGGGTAGGGCAGCCTCCATTTGGGATGGAACAGTGGCCATGCCATTAAAATCCAAGATTATTTTTGAAAGAGAAAGATCTTCGGTTCAGTTTTGGGGTTTTCCATCATTTACTGACACCATTTGAGGAACGATAGGTAAACAGGAGAAAAACGATCTTCTCCACTCTAAAACACAGGGTGTAGATCAGAGGTTGAAGAAGAAAATGGAGGATTTTTCACTAAACAGAACTGTTCCTATTTCAATAAAAGTATCGGGAGCATCTATTTGTAACAGCAAAGAGTCAAAACGATGAGATATTCTTGCTGATATCCCAATATGGGATATAGTACAGAACTATAAAAGGCCTAGAGTGTGCATAACATTACAATGCACGTTTTAGCACATTTTTTTAGTACCTGCAGGTACCTATGAGAATGTGAAGATCTGGGGTTTGTGTATATAAAAAATATGCACAGGCACACAGACACAAAAAGGTTCTCGGTATTTTCCTCACAGTCACACAGATGAGGTTTTTTTTTTTCCTCCCACATTTTAATGTTCAGTTGATCAAAAAGAAAGGAAAATGGGTATAAATATTCATGACACATTAATCTTTTATGTGATTTATTTAAACAGCAACAATTCTGCTAATAGGCAGAAGTTCTTCTGACAAGCAAAGTCGATGCAAACTTGCGGTGATTCACTTAATGACTGGTAGAGATTAGGAAAGGTCATAATGGACGAGGTCATAGAATGGGGCAAACCCTACTTAGTTGTCTCCCTCAGCAACAGAAATCTTGGGCTCAGTTGTGGTTGTAAGTCAAGGTCTACCTGTATTTTCAGTTTTTCTGTCGCAGTACTGTTCTGCAATTTAGCTTTATTAATTTTTGCACAACCATCCTGCTATTTCCCAAACTGTTTAGATGGTTTCCTCAAAGCCAGAGTCTGAGCTTCCCTACACAGGTGATTCCCTACGTTTTGGGAATGTTTCATGACATTCAACATACACAGCAATCAATCAGAATATAGCTGGAAGGGACCTTGGAGGTCTTCTAGTCCAGCCCCCTGTTCAAGCAGGAGATCCTGCACCATTTCAGACCAGTGACTGTCCAGTGTCTTCATGAAAACCCCCAGTGATGAAGCACCAACAACTTCAGAAGTCAAGCTGCTCCATTGGTTAATTATCCTCATTGTTAGGAAGTTTCTCCTTAATTCCAGGTTGCTTCTCTCTTTGATTAATTTCCATCTGTTATTTCTTCTCCTGCCTTCTGGTGCTTTGGAGACTAGGTTGCCTCCCCCCTCTTCTTTGTAGGAGCCCCGCAAATACTGGAAGACTGCTATCATGTCACCTTAGTCCTTTTTTTTACCCTCTAGACTAGCCAAACCCAAATCCTGCAATGATAGGATGTCCTCTACATCTCATCGGTGGCCAGGGAGAAAATCTCCTTTGTTATCTTCCTCCACCAATGGCCATTTTGATCCACTCAACATCCCCCACATCAGCATTTTTATCCCCTTGGAACCCTCTCTCTGATGGTTCTCTTTCCCTCCGCACGACATCTGTCATTCTCTTGCTATCCAAAGTGCCCTTCGGCCTTTTCCCTGGCGTGGAGTTCCCAGGGCTTTGCAAACCATCTGCTTCTTCTCATTCTTCCTGGAAGTCATCCGCCAGGCCATCCGGGTACAAGAATATGTATTTTCCAGTCCGATTTCTCTCCCCCCCCCATAGTCCAATCCATAAACAAAGTTTTGGTTCATTTTCCTCCCCCTTTTTTTTGTGTAGGGGGGGCTGACAAAATGATGGAAAAACATTAATTTCAGGGGTCCCTCCCCCACTGGGGAAGTGGTTGGGTGTGCAGACCTATTGTGGTCAGTTCTCAAAGAAGCTCCTAGGCTCAGAAAAGATTTGTATGCATTATTTGTTTCTCTCCTCTTCCCCTCGTCTTCGCCCAAGGCAATGCCTCCTGCCTTTGTTTTTCTTCCATTGAAGGTGTGTGTGTTTGTGTGTGGTGTGGGAATCTCAAAAGGAAAACCAATCATTGGAGAGGATCCAACTATATCTTTGCTCATCCAAACAACAAGCCATGGTGAATATCGAATTCATGGGAGGAGTGCCAGGAAAAAGAGAGTCCAGATGTAGGAACTCAACACAGTACAAGGAATGTGCTGGGCCATTAATATTCTCCTGATGGATTGAACCACTATCTTCTTTGCAGGGAGGAAAAATAAATATACCAATTGGAAACTTTAGACCGTATCGGCTTTCCAAGACTTCTTACCAAGGAGGAAAGGTCGCAACCCTCTTTCAAAGAAAAGTTGCATAGGCAATATCATTTGGAGTCACTTATGTTGTTAGTTCCATCTCCCTGGGGCGCTCGATATTTGTTTTGGGGGGATTCCTTCAGACTTCATGTTATTGGTGGGTTGGCAAGTTCTGTACTGTCCCTCTTCCTGAAAAACACGTCCTAGTTCTCTTCATCCCTTTCTGGAGGAAAAGGCAGCACCGAATTTTGTAGGCTCTCTTATCCACCTCTCAGAAATCCTAACCCTAAATTTTTAGGTCAGGGTGGGGGCAGGCTGCTACCCAAAAGAGAAAAATCAAAATAATTGGGGGCAAAACACCACAGAGATACAGGCATCTATATGGGGAGAGGGGCTATCAAAAATGATAAGATGGGAGGTATCAGGTATGGTCTCTAAAGGTCTAGGGAGATTCTTAGTCATCCAGGTCATGGTTGTCCCAAAGGTACTTTTTTCAAGAGGCAACCTGGACTTCCTTTGTTTTTCCTTGAAGACGCTTCCCTTCTCATCCAAGAAGCTTCTTCAGTGCTTGGAAGCTTCTTGGATGAGAAGCAAAACATCTTCAAGGAAAAACGAAGCCCAGTTGCCTTTTGAAAGAGCACCTTTGGGATATGGCCTCTAAGCTTCACTTCCTTAGAACACAGA
The DNA here is from genome assembly GCA_027560395.1 of Boaedon fuliginosus. Taxonomy (NCBI): domain Eukaryota; kingdom Metazoa; phylum Chordata; class Lepidosauria; order Squamata; family Lamprophiidae; genus Boaedon; species Boaedon fuliginosus. The sequence continues at coordinate 65,713 of JANHGC010003443.1, forward strand.
ATCATAGGGCTGGAAAGGATCTCGGAGATCTTCTAGTCCAACCCCTTGCTCAAGGCAGGAGCCTTATATCACGATTCTCCAATCTATTTTTGAAAAACTCCAGTGATGGAGGACCCACACATCTGAGAGGTAAGCTGTTGCATTGATTAATTGTCCATGTCCATGGTAGTTGTGGACTTGCCAGTTACAAGCTAGTGAAAGTTACTACTGTAGGAATTCTATCCTTGTTCTTTGTTCTGTGTTCTGTTCCACACCTGAGAATCATGAATCAAGCCCAATTCTTAAAGGAACAAAGGTTTATTTTGCACAGCACAAAATAAATAGTCCATCTTTTGCAAAGACTAAGCAGGAATGCAGTAACTACTGATATATGTCCTAATTGAGTCCAGGCAAAATGCCAACTGATTAAGCACTCACCAAACGCAAGAAAATAACTCCGAACAGAAATTCAAGACTTGGAATCAGA
>JANHGC010003444.1:13854-25776 GCA_027560395.1 Boaedon fuliginosus
GATGGAAGGCTGAGTCAACCCTGAGCCTGGTGGGATTCGCTCTGACAACCTGCTGAACAAGTCAGCAGAGACTGCAGGGCTGCATTTAACCACTGCGCCACCGAGGCTCAAATACAGGTAGTCCTTGATTACGGCTGTTTGTTCAGCCTCTGTTCAGAATTACGACGGTGTTGAACGAAGGGATTTACGATTTCTGGCTGAAGTTACAGCCCCACCACCACGTAAACAAAATCCAGGCATTTGGCAAACAATTGTATATCCCAATTACTTCATGTTTGCTTTCTCTCACTACTTCACTTTTTAAATAATGCTTTGCCAAACTCTATTTATCCTCTGGTTACAATTTGGAGGAGGGGGGTGTAGTTTGGATACAACATGGTGATACACCTGCCTTGCCCCCGAGTGTAGGGCTACGTATCTTTTAATCCCAGGTCTAAGGGGCCCAGGCGGCCTACCTGTTCCACGGCCTTCTTCACGTTCTCCATGGTGTTGGCAGTGACCAAAGCATGCAGGGGCTCGTCTTCGCCAGGCAACATCTGGCCATCTTTCCGCCCGACCTTTCCTTCTTTCACGGATCCTTTACCCCTGATCATGATCTTGGCGTTACACTCTTTTTCAATGTTCTTCAGCGTGTTACCCCTGAGAATAAAGGGATCGAGAGGTTACAGCAGGCAGCCAATGCTGGGCAGCCTGGTTAACACACAGAGGGAGTTTCCATCAGTAACAGCCTCAAGGCTGGGAAATGGGATTTCACTACATAAAGGAATAGCGACAGCTCTTAGACTTATATACCGCTTCATAGTGCTCTCTAAGCAGCTAATTTGAGTCAGCACCTTGCCCCCAACTATCTGGGTCCTCATTTTACCAACTTCAGTAAAAGGATGGAAGGCTGAGTCAACTGTGAGCCAGTGAGAATTGAACTCCTGGCAGTTGGCAGAATTAGCCTGCAATGCTGCCTTCTAACCACTGTGCCACCAGGGAACGATGCAATGGGTTCTAGATGAGCCTCCCCTTGGATTCAAATCACGAAAGAACACAAAAGCTATGTCAGGGAAATATACTTTCCATATTTCATCTAGAATCAAACAATACATTTGCCCCATGAGATGTGGGTAACCCAGAGCCCCCTCCATTCATGCATCTGCCTATTCTGCCATCATCGCCCCCCCCAATCATCCTTGAAGCATTTCCATACCTTGGCCCAATCAGAAGCCCAACGAAGTTAATCTCAGGATATTCATCCTGCGGAATCATCACCTTATCGCTCACTCGAGTCGCTGGAGGTCTGGAAAAAAATGGACAAGGCGCATTTACACACAGTTCCCTCCCCCGTAAAAGGAGACCGCACGGACTCCCGAGAGGCTCTTGTGTCAGGCAGGCTTAGAGAACTTTACCTAATAAAACACGGGGCAAGACCAGCCAACGAGGTTGTCAGTTACAACTTTTCAGGCAATGGCCGAGATCTAGAAATAGGGACTTTTGATCGTGTCTTCCTCAATAATACATAAGCCGCCTCGAGTTCCCCTTGACCGGGGAAGAGAGGCGGGGTATAAATCTAATAAATAAATAAATAAAAATAAAATAAAATAAAAACAATGCAGGTAAGAGTATGATAAGGAGCAGCCACGGGGGCCAATCTTTAAACCCCCTTAAAGGTCACCACTTTAACAGAGGTTAGGGGACACCCAAACAGCCCTTTAGCCTCTATCCCAGGGGTCACGCGATGTATCCAGAGGTGGCATTCAGCCAGTTCCGACAGGTTCCGCAGAACCGGTAGCGATAATTTTTATGGATTCAGAGAACCAGCAAAGACCACCTCTGACTGGGTAACAGCGTAACCATGCCCATCAGGCCACGCCCATAGAACCGGTAGTAAAAAAAATTGAATACCACCACTGGATGAATCCCTAAAATGGGGGTGGGCGTGGCCAGCCCGTGAGGTCTCTGGCCCTTGGGCCGCCAGGTTTGACACCCTTGCCCGCTGCATCCGAAGGCCTGCTGCAGACCAAGGAATCCCCCCCCCCCCCGTGACCTACTTGTAATCAGCCGGTGGCTTGAAGTCTGGGTTGAGAGCCACCATCTCCGTTATCAGATTGTGCCTCTCTTCTTCCAGCTTCTTCCGCGTGCGGAACTCCCGGGTGTTCAAGCGCTTCCCCTCGCTATTGTAAATCGGCTCGGGGGAAGGAGACCTGCGGGGGAACAACGCCCAGTTGACTCCTCGCGGGAGACAAAACAGCCAAGGCCACTTATTAAGTACTGGCTCACCTCAACTCTAGTGCAACTCAGAAAAAAAAAAAAAAATTAAAAGAGAGACCACAGGAAAGGAAGGTGTAAATTTTCAAATCCATTAACGTTAATGGCACACCACCGCCAGAAGGAAAAATCTGGGTGCGGGGTGGGGTGGGGGGTTTACTGGGGAGAAGGAAGGAAACCAGGGTCAGACATAGCCATGACAAGAGCTCTGCCATGAGCGTGCCTATTATAAAAAAGGGGAGGGGGCAGGGAAGATGGAGAAAGTTGATTCACACAGAGAACAAACTTTCCAACTTCATTATTCCACGGAGCCATACATTAGAAAGAACCCTGCCGTAGGAGATAAATCAATGAAGAATTAATCAGGTTAACTTTGGACTTTTCTCTTGTTTTTTTTTTTTTTTTTAAACATCAGGAAGTAACAAGACAGGTTAGGCTTTTATCAAATTCTTGCTGGCGATATAGATTAAGCCTATTTCAACTGGCACCAGGTGAAAGGGTTAATGTTTCTGTGCTGGCTTGACCTTCTGCTGCTGCACCGAGACCAAATGAAGCTGTTTATTGTGTCAGGAAATGGTTAAGGTACAAATTGAGCAAATGTACCCTTCTCATGCCACCTTCTGGGCCTTTCAAACCACTAGAGACAGACCTGCTTTCTCCATGGGGTTCAGGTACCCAGAGAGCAGAGATTTTAACAAAGGAAAACGTTGCAGTTAAAAATCAAATTAACTTAATTTTACCATAGCTGGGCTTATGGTTTATTTTATTTTTTTTTAAAAAACCACACCTCTAGAATTCTGGTTAAGGTTAAGATCTCCCCCGCCCCCCCAAACATATCCCAATAAAAATTTAGAATCAGCTGCAAGAAGGGAAGAGATGTTGGTCATGTTATGTTAAAAAAAATACATCCTTCAAATAATGAGAATCTATACCCTGTGATTTTAGTTAAGACAATCTCTCTTTTCTAGCTGGTTAATATGATTGATTACAGCCAGTTGATCCCCATGTCTTCTCAGCCTGAAGTGAATCATCAACACAAGAATATGAAATAAAATTGTCAGGTTTGGTAAGGAGTGACCATGTCTAAATTACACTTCCGTTACTAGGACCCAAATTGGCCTAACCAACCCGAAAGGCGAACGTTGTCCCTCGTCCGCAATTGCTAGCCAGTTTTAAAAAAAACCTCATTTGCTAATTTAATAGATAATTTTAAAAAGACACATGCAGACATGAAATAAATTGATTAAACCTTACGAGTTTCAAACTTATTATATACCTAAGAGTTTCACATTTCCAATAATAACAGCTGCCCTTTTGCAAGTATAGAAAACAATTCATTTTAATAAATGAAAAGAGTTATGGTCTCATCCAAAGAAACATTATTCAATAGACATCTTATATATATATAAGAATAACAATAACCCCTTGTTTTGTATTAACCTTCCCTTTCACATGTTAAATTAAAACCAACCACCCCATTTCATTCTTATAAACATAAAAAGAACATCAATCTACTCCCTCCATGAAGTTCACCTCTTATGTTTAAATCTAAATCCCATTATGATGTTAAAAAAACAAGCCAAAAAGGCATTTCACAGCCAATATAGTATCTCAAGGGCTACATTTAAAACTCTCTTGCAAGGCATGCCAAAGTTTCAGCAGCCTCACTTTTATTTATGCCTCCAAATTGCCATGTCAGATGGGCTAATTTTAAGGCAAGGCTTTCTTCCATATCCCCATTTTTAACAGCAAGTACTGGCTTGCAAGTTGTGTAATGTGGCTAAAACACAATTCCCAGCTTACACCTTCCGATAAATTAATTTTTTTTATCAGCCAATTTTTTTTTAAAATCAAACCATGTGCATGTTATTTATTTATTTATTTAGGGATGACCCTTGATCCCAACAAGACCACAGGTGTCCAATGCTGGGCACTTGGAGGTACATAGTGCCCAGACGGCAAGATATTGGCCACTGCTATGTAGTAGCTGTTACCAAAGAAACTGGTTAGTGCGCACCCTTCAGCCACCACTGCAAAATACTGCAAAATCAGCGGTCAGAAAAAGTTCCCAGACTGCTCTCAGTCAGCGACTGGGCTGAGGATTCCTCAGCGTGAACCTGTGAGAAAGACCTCTGGACTCTGCCAGGACCAGCACTGCACATGTTAAAATGAGTTGGCCACCATGCATTCCCCCCTCCCCCCAACCCAAGTCAGGTTAAGCATGACAGCCTTCACAGGCTTATCAACCCCACATCAAAGATGAAACCTGATCTCTTTCTGGCTTCACATATTCCCTACCAGTCAGATCTTGGCTACCATCTGTCAAGTCAGATCACTGAAGGTATTTTTCATTAGGAAGGAACTTCATTGAATTGACATTATGATGCCACCAAAAATTTATTGAAAAAGGTAAAAAGTGTTACTGTCAGCTGGTTAAAACTGTTTTCCCAACCTGTCCTCAGGGTTAGGGGGGATGCCCAGGTCTCCTGTGCGCAGTTTACGAGTCAGGTCTTCTATCTGCAGTTGCACTGGAAGAAACCAGGTTAGGAAAGAAAAAAGGATGGAAAAAAAGACAATGTTACCAAAAAACATCTGAAATCTCAACATCAAAGCATGAAGAACTGGAGAATTTGCAAGGGATGACTGATAACATCAACATAAGAATGAGGAGACCTTACAAGGGTTATGTCAGCCAAATAAGTTTACCAGGAATCCAGAAACGGCCCTTTTTATTTCTAAGCAAGTCTTAAAAAAACAATTATTCATCAGAAAGCAAAACATTCATTTCAAGACTTTTTTAAAAAAAGGAAGTTTTTGATTGAGTCTGACATCTAAGCCACTGAAAAATAACCATCTTAACTTGCTATTAACTTGCTGACAGATTTCCATAGGAATTAAAATATCGTTAATTCTTATGCTTTTACATCAGATCGGCCTCAGTGTCTTATGCGTATTAGAGTTCACACCAGAATAATCTTTTCGGGGATTATGGTTTACAGGTCTATGCGGGTAGCTTATGATTGATAAAATCTTATGCCTGTATCAACTAAACACTGAAATACACAGTTATGCAAAACCTTAACATGCTTTCTTTCACTTGCTGGTTATCCAATTCTGCATAGAGACAACGAATACCTAAAGGCAGGGCTAATAAATGTCAGATATTTAGTTACTTTTTTTTTTTAGATTTGTAATATAACATTTGAATCGGAGTGCAAACAACTATATGACCTCAACTGATGAAGGGTATCAAGACAGAGTCACAGTCCTTAAAATTCCTTGATGGAAAAGGGCTTTTGGTCAGGGATCACTGGCATTTAATTTGGAGGCCACAAGCTAAAGCACCACAAAGCAAAGGTACACCCATTGTCACGTGTGCAGAAGAACGTGGAAGAGGGAGAGAACCGTGTCTTGAAAAAGGGGACAATGCCATCATCTATACAGTATCTACTTCACTAGCGTATGACTGTGTTTCATGTTTTTGCCAAAAACTGGTGTTTGCTTCTGGCTTTTGGCAAAAATGGCCCACAGCAAATCATCAGTTTGCTTTGCAGCTGTGGCAGTCACTTTACAAGGGGGTGTAAGAAAGATAATAAAAAACGGTCCCAACACACAGTGACCAGTTTTACGACAGCCACAACTTATGACTGTAAGTGGCGGGCTCTATTATGGTTGTTAAGTCAAGGATTACCTGTAATTTGTGGCAAATGATGGGTGGTTTTAAGTTCAGAAGACCAGATTTCCTATTTCATGCACACCCATACCAAGGTCCCTTTTCTACAGGGCTAAAAACTGGGAAACCACCACTGGCTCTTAGAAGAGTTCTTCCAGTATGTCACTGGGTTGGTGGGCATATTTGAAATGGCTTTTATGGAATGGGTACGATGGGGGATACAGCCAATCAGAAAGTACCCATTTACCAGGCAGGAAGCTAGCAAGGCTTCCACTATCCTAAGACACTTTAAATCAGGGGTCGCCAACTCGCAGTACATAGCCCAATATGCGGCTGAACTGGGCTGCGAAACCAGCAGGCGTGCGTGTGTAATTCCATTGGTGCAAGCAGTGGGCGTGTGCATGAACCCATTTCCCCCTCCTCGGCAGTTCAGAGCCGGAAACGTTTGGGAGGGGGTGCAGTTTTAAACTCCCTTTGCTTCTTTCTGGGCAGATGAGCACACTTAAAAGAACTGGGCTAAGCAGCCTACGTGGGGCCCAAGGACATTGTTCAAAGTAAAAACTTAGGCTTTTCTGTGTTCTGTTTTCAAGTGTTCTGCAGGATGTAAATCTTTCCTGCACACACTTTTTAATTTAGTTTTTTTTAAGTTAAATCAGGCAGGACAGAAAGCCTAGTAGGCGTTAAAGGATCCATTTCCAAACCTATATTAGAGCTCCAGGAACACTAGAAAGCTTTTAGGAGATGTTATTACTGTAACTGTCAACATTTTTCATTCTTTTCCTTTACTGGTTATTTTGTTTGCTTTTCATTATCTTTCACTTATTTTCAAAGCTAGCAGGATACCTTTCAAAACAGAAAGGATGGGCTATAAAGATGCAAAGCAAGAAAATCCATTAGTTTCTGAATAAAACAAAGCCTATACAGAAGGTGTCTTTTTTACTAATCAGAAAGTGTCTCTATTAGATCACACAGCAAATAATTTTGAACTGATCTGTCATTCCAAATCAACTTTTATTTTCATGCTCAAATAAAAATACTGGCAGTGAAGATCGTGGATCTAGAATTATGTGTTAATTTTTAGGTATGTGCACATTTTATCAAGTAAAAAAAACCTTTCATTTACTGTTAAATGTAAGAATAAGTGTAACTATATTGCAGAGATCAAGGGGTAAGATGAAGCATTTTATTTATTGGCAGGCAGAAAAGATATTTTAGATAATTTGTCTCAAGGTGAAGAAGGCTCAGAATATGCTGAAGTGAAAACAGAATTTATTTCCAAGAATCGAAATATAAGAGCCTAAAATTCAGAGGCCTGTTTCGGAACCAGTAAAAGCGCTTGGCTCCATTTCAACTTCTGTTACAAGGTCCATACAAGAGGGTTTTTTTTCCCTTTCATCCATTATATTCCAGGAACACAGACAACTCCAAAAAGTTTGCATTTTGTACTATTTCCAAATGTTTATAATCTCAAACATTTGAAACTCTTTGCTTCAGAAGAGTCTGGGGTTTTTTCACAACTGCTTCTCTCTTTAGTGGAATTTGCACTGTTAAATGGAGGTGATATTACATGTCTGCTATTAATAGTGCCAAATGATAAATTATCCACTTGTAGGCAGTTTCATGTATCAGGAGCCTCTTACAGATATGTCCCTGAATTCTTGTGGATGCGCATGGACCTTTGCTTGGTAGGGCTAACGAGAGCCACACCCCACCCTCCCATTCATTATCTTTACTGACTGAACGGTGGACTGCAAAGCCCATCTTAAAAGGAGGGTAGCACTCCTATCTCCGCAGACTGAGAATTCTGATCCAATTCTATCCATTCACACACTGAACTCAATTTTAACAAAAATATTAGAAGTTTACATTTCTAAATCCAATGACTCAAACACCAGGGAATGCTTGACTATTCATCACTTATATAAAATAAGTTTGCTGAATCCGTATCATTTATTTTCGGCGGAATTAGTTTACGCAGTGCATCTTCATTAAACTGAATAGTGTTGAGCCCATTGAAACGAGCCAGAAATCAACTTCAGAAATGTAAAGAAAACGGCCCCTTTTCAACTGCAACGTAGAAAGAAATATTGATTTTTTTTTCAAACCAGCATTCAATGACACATTTTTCATTTTCTTAATTCAGAAACTCAGGGATCATGATGGCGGTCTGATAACGGATTTCTGAGCAGCCTTCAGTAGTGCTATGGATAGCTTGATTATTTTATTTCAAAATTCTCAGTGAATTACGCAAAAGAAAGGAGTTTTAAAATTGCTGTGCAACCCAAATGCAATGAATAGGAGTTTAAAACAGCTGTTAAGTTATGAAAAACCTGTTTTATATAAAGGCAAGGATTGCATTAGAAAATCCTAGCTGATTTCAGTCCCGGCACTGACCGACATTGACATGTATATTGACATATATATCACATTTCCTAACACAAAATAAAAACAATGTTCATTCTTTTGTACAATACAATGACAGTTACCACTCCCAGTTCCACAATTAACAGATCCAACATCATAATTCCCATTGAACCAAGCAGTATCCCTTTCCCAGCAACTATGAACATTTGACTTCAGAGCTCCAAGCTAACCTAACAGATCCCACTCCCAAGTATTTGAGGATGTCAAAAACAAAACAAGTTAGAAGACTTCCCTCTCATTGGTCTTCATCACTCTGGATACTCAATTTTAGATTTGAAAAATTAGCATCACCACACAAGAGAAAATGAAAGGGAACCATGGTTAGAATTAGTTTGCTATATTTCACTGCGAAAGAGGTACTTGCTTTCAAACAAAAACAGCCTGAAAAGGGACCCTTTTCAGTGTTCTCCGCTAGCAAGGAGTCTGTGAAGATAACCAGAGACCCTGCCAATAAATTTGCCAATCAAGTGGACGTCAGAAAGTTTTAATCCCCACCTCCTCTCGACCGACTGTGCCACTTCTACCAAGCCTGTGGAGGACACTGGTTCAGTTAAACAGGACAAAGAGCTGGGATGGAGCACAAGTCACTCTTTAAAGTGGAGACAGGTTTATTTATTTAAATATAAGGAAGACGAGGCTGCCATAACCTGAGTTCTCAAAAACACACATTGAAAATGCCTCAGACAAACACAGTTAACTGGAAACTGCTTCTGAATCGGTATTGATACGAAGAACAAAAACTAGAACAAAAAATGTAATAAATAAATAAATTTACCTATGTAAGCTCTTTCTTGCTCACGGGTGAGCCCAGGAGGGATGACTGTGGGCATGCCGGGGATGATGGTCTTCTGCTCCATGGTGTCTTGATTCCACCGGCTCCTCTTCCTCTTTTTATTATTAGAGTAATCTACAAACAAAATGTAATTTATAGGACCAGGTATCCCAGGCCGGCTGTTTGGAAATATAGCTAACTTTGGCCCTGCATACATAACACTTTTCATATTTCACATATGAACACATTTCTTGTCCCAAATCAGACTGGGAATATGGGCAACAGACTGTCTAACAACCAGGAAACCATTTTTTTAGTTCTCCAAAATTGAAATTTTCCCCCTTTAGACATATATGCCCAGCACAAATATTTTGCATCATTTGATAAAAATTCAGATGTGAGTAAAGTGAATAAATCTTATTGTTGGAACAATAAATCAAGCACAAGATAGAAAAATTAAAAATTAAACAATGTCGTTTTACATCTTAAAAAGTTTCCAAGCTTGAGAAATATTGTATTGTCTTTAATGATTTAACAGTGGCATTTAAAAAACAAAATTTAGTGTTTTAGTTTCTATTTTTTATACTATATTTTCATAAATGTTTTCCCTTCAGTAATTCCTGTCTAATGTGAAAGTCAATATAATTGTACTTTATTTTAAAGACTGTTAGTAAAATTCAAAACAATGAAACTAAGGTGATAGATACTTTGCTTAAATAACAGTAAAAAAAACCCCTATTATAATGTTAGTGCTTTCATGTAAAATTATTCAAATAGTCATCAGTTCTAATAATAATAATAATCTCTTTGGATACAAGGCAGCATTAGATAATTCCACACAATTCCTTTTATAGATAATAAATACATGAAGATATAAAGTTGGTATAAAACATTTATGAAATATATCCCCAAAAATTTATCACAGGACATGTTAACTTGGAGACAAAATTAGCCTTCCTCGATTTGCTCAATATAGCAAACAATCACAAATTGTATGGGTTACACAGAAAAAAAAAACCAAAGTCTTTTAAATGACCAAATCTGACATACAGTATTGCAAATGGGTCATCACTGGCCTGAGTATAAAAGTCTAAGACCTGGCTATGGCGGAAGGCTTGGAGTTAAGATCACTCCCCCTCCCTAGTTTGTTGTGTGGAAGATTGGGTGAATGTGTATGTACTTTTATTATAGGGCACATTTATATGTTGTACGCTGCCTCGAGTTCCCTGTTGGGGGAAGAGAGACGGGATATAAATCAAATAAATAAAATAATAATAATAATAAATATTTAAGGGTAATTCAACTTTGTGTATAGACCACACTGTACTTTCATTAGATTTTAAATGCTATTTTTATATTTCAATATCGTACACCACTCATGTGCCTCCGCAAGGAAGATGATGAAGTTAGTAAAGAAATGGCAGTATTTCCAAATCCTAGAATGCAGTTTACAATCCTGCTGTCACCCTTTTCGCAAAATAAATAAAATCAAAAGTTAAAGAAAGATACCTATGAAGTGAGCGTATTTTAGTGAAAGGCCGTGTTTACAGAAGAAATAGAAATTCACAAGTCTGTAAAGACGGGGCACATGTTTACACACTGGCTGATTACAGGGGGAAAAGGAAAATGGGGAAAAAAGCCGCCTCGAGTTCCCCTTTATTTATTTATTTATTTATTAATTAGATTTATATCCCGCCTCTCTTCACCCCTTCCAGGGGAACTCGAGGCGGGGAAGAGAGGCAGGGCATAAATCGAATTAAATAAATGAATAAAAACAAGTCGGGCTAGTGCAGTTTTTCTCAACCTTGGCAGCCTCAAGATGTGTGGACTACAAACTCCCAGAATTCCTCAGCCACCATGCTGGCTAGGGAACCCTGGGAATTGTAGCCCACCTATCTTCAAGCATGCTGAGGGAATGCTGGGAGTTGTAGTCCACCCATCCTCACACATTCTGGGAGTTGTGGTCAACCCATTCTCACACATGCTGGCTGGGGGATTGTGGGACTTGAAGACTATGCATCTTAAAGCATGCGGGCTGGGGGATTCTGGGAGTTGTAGTCCACCCATCTTCGAGCATGCTGGGGGACGCTGGGAGTTGTAGTCCACCCATCCTCATGCATGCTGGCTGGGGAATTCTGGGACTTGAAGACCATGCCACTTAAAACATGGTGGCTGGGGGATTCTGGGAGTTGTAGTCCACCCATCTTCAAGCATGCTTGGGGACGCTGGGAGTTGTAGTCCACCCATCTTAAAGCATGCTGGCTGGGGGATTGTGGGAGTTGAAGTCCACGTGTGGCCAAGATTGAGAAACACTGGGCTAGTGTGTCTGATTTCTGATGCATGAAAAACAAATAGGAAAAGTCTCATAGAAGTCCCAAATCGCCCTCAGTTGCTCTCAAAAGGGAAAAAAAAGGAAAAAAAAGGCACACAGGTCCAGGAGGCTTGGCACTTAGGCCACCCGACCGTCACAGATTAGGACGGGAGAGGGGGAAATGCCAAGAAGGGCCGTAAATGCAGAACCTCTTCATTCAAATACCCGGATGCGATCTGGGTCGCCCCCCCCCCCACCCGCCCCACTTGCCTGAGTTGCCGGCCCCGGCCTGGCCGCCCTCGTCCTGCTGGAGAAGGTGGAGGTGCTGGGGCGGCGGCGGCTGCTCGAGGCCCATCGGCTGCTGGGGCGGCGGGGGCGAAGGGAAACGGTACTGGCCGTACTGGGCCGGCTGAGGCTGCTGGGCCTGCGGGGGCGGCGGCGGCGGCGGCTGAGGCTGCTGCGGGGGCGGCTGGGGCTGCTGAGGCGGCG
>JANHGC010003446.1:39040-50398 GCA_027560395.1 Boaedon fuliginosus
AATAGAATAGAATAGAATAGAATAGAATAGAATAGAATAGAATAGAATAGAATAGAATAGAATAGAATAGAATTTGGACTTCTGAGCAAAGAGGTTGACTTGAGAACTTGGATGCCCATTCTGCCAGTTCTGGGATCCTATAAATGTTTTGGACTTTCTGGAATTCTAAAATTGTCCTTTCAGAATTGCTTTCATGTACATATATGCTTCTGTTGAATCTATCCATATATCCCCCACATGCCTTAAAAATATGCTTTGAATAAGAATGTATAAACTTTCATGGACAAAGCAGATTCAACACTGGAATGTCATTGCATAAAACATGCCCAACCTTATTCTTGAAGAAAGGAAATTCAGATTCCTTGTAGTTGATGTCACCATAATATATCATCTGATCCAAATGATAATATTTGATAATCAGATAAATTATGGCTAGAGATGTTAATTTGAGTATTTGGCTATTTTTTATTTTAATTTATTTTTAACTCACTGGCTATGCAGTAAGACTGGGAAAAACATATGAATTGTCTTGGTAATGCAAGAGTAATATCAACTTTATTTTTGCAGGATAATTTAACGGGAGAAAAGAAAAGGAAAAAAATATATTATTGACATAGAATAAAGAGAAGACATATTGTCTGCATCTCATTATTCCTGAGCTTTCTGTAATTCTGAATCCGGGGAAGCAGAAAGTAATACTGTGTGAACTTACCAGAGCCAATCAAATAAGCCTGTTTGTGGGCAGACAGTGTAGTTAAGGCATTGTATCAGTTACTTATGCTAGTCTTAAGAAGACCAGAATCATAACTGAACAATTGTGTATCATGTAAGCCATTCAGTGGGTTTCTTGTTGTATAATTATGTCAGCTTTTTAGTTAAATTATCTGTATGCTGCTGCTCACTTGTGCACAAATACGTTACAAACTGATCAAAAACTGCCAGGTTTAATCACACCTAGGTTTGATGTATCCCAGCAGATGGCAGCATCTGGCCAATATTGTCTTGGCTCAGAAGCTAAGCAAAGAATTTAGGGCTAGAAACTAAGCTACGAAGTTGAAGGGTCTGAGAAAACATCTTGAAAGAAGAAAGTAGTACATCACTTCCAGATTGCTGTCAAGAAAACTACATAATGTGTTGAGTTCAGCTTGCAGAAGATTGAATTGCGGATTTAAATATATTCATGGTTACAATATGCATTAATGCAGACAGAGCTTGGCAGGTCACTCCTTGGTGGAGGCAACCAGCTGTGAATGCAAGAAGACAAACTATAAACATACTTTTAAAGTCCCTGAGGAAGGGCTTTTAAACACATGCAGCCTTTTTGAAGTTTCAGGCTGTCATGCTATAAATCACACTATAATTTCAACAAAAGAGAACACCCAGCCCAGAAGCCTAAAGAGAGAGAAAAAGTTGAAGGCAGAATGCAGCTCATGGGATATGAGCTTTCTTTTGTAGAAGATTACATTTATGTGGTTTTCCCATCTCCAACAGATTTTGAATGCCAGCATCACTGAAATTTACTAAGTCCTGTCACCTTCCAACCAACATTTCACTGAGGAACTGGCAAGAATCCCATTCAAGACAAGTAAATTGTCCATGAAGGACTAGGGAAAATTTATAGGACTCAGCAAAAAAATCTTGCCGCAGAGTTTTTTCCTGCCACTGCAAATAGTGAGAAAGATTCTAAAAAATGCATGAAAAGTTGCAATTGAGGGTGGGACTGCTTTTGACAGAGGTGCAAAGATACAATTTATCCTACATTCTCAGAGATAATCATGCCTTTAATTTATGAGAAACATGTGGGTTTAATCCCAAATGGAGATGGATGAATTGGTTTTAACCCACTGTTTACTATTTCTCAGTCTCTCCTTTAAAAAGTGAGAATGAAAAGCTATTTAAATATATATTAATGTTGCCAAACATATTTTGCATTGAAGTACATTTTTAAAAGTGATTTCCACTGAGACCTGCAGTGGTGAATCATTTAGCAAGTTAATCATTTAGCAAGCAATCTTAGGATGATAGGTGGAGCTAAGACCCTGGGAGGAGCCTATCATTTTAAAAAATTGCCACCAAAACTTTGCTGTGAACTGCACCCACCCTGTCCAAGACAATGTGCTGCAGGACCCTGTGTCATCTGTAGATGTGCTTCACAAACATCTTGGCTAGGCCCTGGGCTGAAGGAAGCTTCAGACATGCCACAAAGTGCACTTGTTTCGAGAACAGGTCGACGGCAGTCCAGATTACGGTATTCCCAAAATTCTCAGGCAGCTCCATGATAAAGTCCATGGATATCTCCTCCCACAGGTTACCGGGTTGGCTAGTGACTGTAACAAGCCTGGAGGTTTCCCAGATAGGTGCTGCATGGAGCCATACATGGGGTAACGGGCAGTAGTGGAATTCAAAATTTTTTACTACTGGTTCTGTGGGCATGGCTTGGTGGGCGTGGCTTGGTGGGCATGACTTGGTGGGTGTGGCTATGCAGTCATGTGATTGGGTGGGCCGCTGCACCCCCCTGTGCCCCATTTTTGCCTAGAAAACCTCCCTAAAGCATCCTGGCAACCAAATAGGGGTGCGTGGAGACTCCTGGAAGGGGCAGGGCAGGGCGGGGCCAATCCAAGGTGGTATTTGCCAGTTCTCCGAACCAATCAAAATTATTGCTACTATTTCTCCCAAATCTGTCAGAACTGGCTGAATACCACCTCTGGCAACAGGTCACATCAGCTTCTATGTCTTTTTTCATCTTTGAGCTCCAAAACTGTCTCTTTGCCAAATGAATGGTTGTCACAAACCCAATACACAGACACAGACACACAGACACACACACACACACACACACACACTACTTAGGTTCTACATGGATTGAAAATAATTTGGAAGAATGTTTTGGTTCTTCAATACAGCCATCCTTTTTTCAGGTTTTAATCTGACTGTGAAATAAGATGCAATTGTTTTAATAAGCAAAGCCATCACAGTTAATGTAGCACTTAAGTTTGCAAAGTGGGTGGTAGTTGTTTTAATGCTGTGAATGATAAGATGAATGAGGCTGAGAGAATTATGGTTGGAGTAAGACAACAAATTGAAGATGCAATTTTAAGATTGAGGGGATTATAATTTTTCGTACTCCATAGAGTTCTCCCTATTTTGGGGATCAAGCGGTAAACAAAATCAAGTGGTCATTAAGTTACCCTGTTTTCCTATGTGAAAATGATTCTGTGTTTGCTAGCAAAGAAGAACAGAAGGTAATTTTTAGAACTGACATCACTTTGTTATCTGGCCTGACATGAGAGCTGAAATATTTACAAACTAAATCAGGAGCAGGCTTGAATGCTAATTTTAGACATAACTGTAGATTTTAACATGGAAAAGATAATAGCAAAATAAGTGGGTTATTTTACCGGTTGTTGTGAATATAATTCTGCTGGTTTTATTCCTCCCTGGACCTTCAAGAACTTCATAAATAACCTGGATGAGGAGATAGAAGAGATATTCATCAAATTTGCAGATGACACCAAGCTGAGGGAAATTACTTACACTTTGGAAGATAGACACAAGATCCAGAAGGATATTGACAGACTTGAGCATTGAGCCCTATCCAACAAGATATGGTTCATTGACGGGTAAAGTATCCTTAGGCAGGGAAAAACAAAACAAATGCACAGGTACAGAATATGCAGTACCCCTCTCATCTGTGAGAGAGAACTAGGTGTCCTGGTAGACCACCACTTAAATGTAAGCTATCAAGTGTGAGGTAGCTGCCAAAACACCAATGCAGTTACAGAAGGCTTAGAGGTAGTATGACAGCCATCTTTCAGTACTTGAAGGCTGTCACAGAGAAAAAGAGGTTGAATAGTTGTCCTAAGCACCTGAGGGCGGGACGTGTGGGATGGAAGCTTATCAGGGAGCGATTCAATCTGGAACAAAGGAGGAATTTCCTGACAGCAAGAATGATTAATCAATGGAAAAAGCTTGTCTCCCAGAATTTGCTCCATCACTGGAGGTTTTCAAGAAAAAAATAGACAATGATTTGGTATAAGGATTCCTGTCTTGGGCAAATGCCTTGGATGGGGGGTGGGACTAGAAGACCTCTAAAACTTTAGTATTACATTGCAGAAAGAGTAGTGGAAGCTTGGAGCCAACTTCCAGCAGAGGTAGTGGGTCCGGCAGTAACTGAATTTAAGCACGGTTGGGAGAAACACGTGTCCATCATCTGATAAAAATTAAAATAATAAAATAATAAAAAAACTCTTGAAGGAGAGACTCAATGGGATGAATAAACCAAAGAGACCACAGAGGAATAATTAGTTACAACACCCTTAATAGCCATCAACTCATAGTGGAAAATCAGACCATTGCCAAATTAATTTTTCTATCCAGTCATCTTCAAACTGGATGAATAACTTGTTCTAAAAAGTTACTTCTCCTGCAGCATATGAAAAACTACTTCTTCTGAAGTTCTGCCAATAGAATCAGACTTCCTACGTAAACCATATTTATAAGTAAAGTATAAAGCTGCCTTGAGTTCCCTTTGACCAGGGAAGTGAGGTGGAGTATAAATCAAATAAATAAATAAATAAATAATATGCCTGTTGCATCTTGAGATAGGCACAAACATAAAAATAATTGGCTATTATTGACTCATTTAGCATTGCCATTTTTTTACTTTTTAACAAGGAATATTTGATATGTGTCAAGATGCTAACATTTGCCAATAGGTGCTGAAATAATAGAATAATTTATTTAATGCACTATATTAATTTAAATTCTGTTGTTGGCATCAAAATATAGTTAGAAATCAGGCTAAAACTTTTCTCCCATGTGTTTGATAGGCAAATTAATAACAATGGATGATTAAACTCTGAAATTACTTAAACATTTTAGTTATGGATAATTAGATAATAAAGCAATGCAGCCCAATGTAAAACAGGAATTGTCTGCCTATTGAAATATCTCTAAGAACCTGATGGAATACAAGCTTTACATTAAGGGAAAAAAGTGTAGTAAAGAGTGTTGAATTGTGAGATTCAGGGTACGAACTACAGTTTATTATAATCTGGTGTTTTTTTTTATGGCTTCCCCTTTTTCATTTCACTGGGAATTTCACTAGAAATCCTAAACTCTTGAGTAGAGCGTAACACCCTTGTTTAGAAAACAACTACCGTATATACTGAGGTAATTCAGAATGTTAGCACAAGAACATGCTTTGAAGTATTTTTTAAAAATTTAGTATAGAAATTTTGATTTGGAAGCAGCAGAGAAATTGCCATGGATAGCAGGCATCTTCAAAAGGCCTACAATGACACCGAAATGACAGCATTCCTCTAGTGCATAACTTTCATGCTCCCTGTTGCCTTTTATCTGCCTCTGACTTCCATGGTCATAAATGTTGATTCTTTAAAAGTTAAAACACTAACTTAAAATAGAATAGAGATGTACACCAAATGGAATATAAGTTTTGTATTCTAGAAGTTCCCATTCCCCATTCCTGTCTGACTGTGTGAAACAATACAAAAGCCTAAAACAGTTGTGCTGTTCTGAACATAGAAGAGATTCCAAACACGTTTTTGAGCTGCAAGAATCTAGATAATCACTAGATGGGAGCAAAGAGATACAGAAATGTCTTGCTTGACTTCAGAATGTTGTAACCATTTACCCTGGAGATATGTGTATAATCAAATTATGTGGTGAAATAGACTGATTCTGAGATTTTTGATCCTCCACACAAGATAATCAGTGAATTATTTCCTCCAAAGCAGGAGATATTCTGACAGAAAAATATTACATTAATATTTTGAAACCTCTCTTCTATATCTGTATTGTTGAGATCTGCAAGTCACATTCTACTTCAGTTTTTAAATGTTCAGTTGAGGATTGAATCCCCCCCACCTTGCTTATTCTGAAAAGTAGATTCCCCCCAAAAAAACAGTTTATACTGATAGAATAAAAAAGGAGGAAGGTAGGGATGGCCCAGGAGAGAATCCCACTCTGGGAAACACACACATACACACACCATCACATGCACAAATTCCCTCCCGGGCCCATAGGCAACATTTGCATCTTATAAATTACATTTTCACGATGTTGTACTACCTTACATTTACCATACTAAGCATAAAAAAGAAAATATTATGCACGAGTCACGCACACAACCTTACTATGCAAAACAACCCTTCTTTTCTGTATTTGAAATGCTAAAGAAAAACTGTGGCAAACAGATCAAACCAACATTTCAAAGATACTTTTGAAGTGAAAGGTGCCAGAGACCATATCAACAGTGTGAAGGACATCAACAGAATGGTTCACTCTGGAGAGGCCCAGCTCTTAGTCTCCTGCAGTGGGACAAGGGGAACTACACTTTAAGGAAGGCAAATTGCTATAGTCAAGGTCCAATTAATTTGTGCACTGAGATATCATCATATTCCCCTGCCCTGGAGAACACTTTTCTTTTGGGTTGCTAATTGGTAAAAAGAAAAATTCTGCTGAGCATAGACGTTACCACTGGTTGCTCTAAAATGGATTGTCTCCATCTCCTCAGCTTTCTTGGCTTGGTTGTGCAATACAATATCAACGATTCTGCTTTGTTGGCCAAATCAACAAACATCAACCATATGAAAGGATGCTGCCTTGTGATGAAGTTAGAGTTCTTGGGCCAGCCAAAAAAAATCCTACTCTAGCACTAGACTTTGGCTTCTGGGGTAGAGAAGGAATGCACTGCATGATCCAGGGCCCTTGCCTTTGCTCTGACTGAGTTTTCTGTCTTCTGCCTAAGCCATTTCCACAACCAGGAGTTCTTTTTACTGGGGGAAATTACCTGTTAAGGTAATTGTTCCCTTCTTCCTTGGGTCAAATAATCTGGCAAGCATTAATATTTTGCTTGCTGCTGCACAACCCCAGTGTGAAATATTAAGATTCTAACATTCTCAGAGCCAAGTTTCTTCTAGTGTCGAACAGGTAGATGGAATTCCATTGAACAGGTAAAATCTGAGGGATCAGGTGTAGGGTTGGGTAAATTATGACTGTGCATTGATCTAACACTTGCATCCCCTACTTATTCTAATGGAAATTGCCATAACAACTACTGTATGTGACTTTCTCTAAGAACACTGATGGTAACTTTTTGCCAGCTGCAGTTGGCATTGTCAACAGCCTGGTGTTATCCCTTTCAGACCAAAACAATCCCATACAATAAGATATAGTTTAGGACTAATGCATCTGATGCTAATAAACTGTTTCTTATGAGTTATCCACTTCATGTTGGATATCCTGTCCAAGATCACAATTGAGATTTTGCTGTCCAAAGTTTTCAACATGTGATTCATGTTCATATTTACTTAAACTGCCACATGGGCTACAGCAGTTTGGCCTGAAGTGCTACCCACATTTGCCTAGGTTGGGTACCATGAAATCCTACAGCAATAGACATATTTTAGCCCACTCCTACTAGTGCTTTCTTAGGCAGAGGTGAAAAATCTAACTAAGTGTATGAGTTGGGTATGTAAATGTTGGAACCTACTGATTTCAGAAATACTGACACTTCTTTGCTGCATTGGTGATATAAAGAAGGTATCACCTGCCTGCTAAATATGGCACATGAATGGAACTGGTAATTAGGAAGTACCAGAATCCAACATTCTCCACTGTTGAATAGCTCTTACCTTATTCATTGTGATAACATGCATCATGCTTGACATCTTTTGGCTTCCTGTTGCTTGACCCCCAGCTTCAATAACTTTGTACACATCCTGCTTTGCTTAAGAGCAAGTATTGGCTTCTCATTGGCAATCCAGCCTTCCTGTTGCTGCCAGAGGAGGATGACAGCCAAGGAGGTGCTTAAGTAACCTGAGTATGAAAGATGCCTGCTCTTCTCACTGCTGCCCCATGGCTTGCCCAATGAATTTTCAAACATGTTGTCATCTGAATCCTTTCTTGGTCGAGAGTAATTTGATAACAGTATGCTGGATCACAATCATTCGCTATTATCAAATGTTATAACCTCTGATTCAAGAGGAGGCAGTTCCTCTAATCTTCCTGTGATGCCTTCAACCCATGGTTTGGTGGAGGATTAGAGGCTAAGCATCTTGTAGAAATGCATTGTTGAGGTAATGCTTTTTAGTGTCACCTGTCATCATTGTGTATTTGGAAGTGAATCCCAACTTCCTCCTTACTTCCTGCTCCTTCCTCCTACCCAGTAATTTTAGAACCTTATTTTTGTATAGTTATTCAAACTAACTAGTATGTCACTATTTGAACATGAAACATAGATTATTATATCTTTCATAAGTCTAACTTTCTTTGGGAGTTATATAAAGAATTTTGCAAGGCAAAGTAATTAAAAAGCAATTAATGTTTCAGCTACTTGTAACTGCACATTCAAGTCTTTGTTCATTTACGTCAATAATCCCACATCATTTAAGCCAGTGTTCTTGAATTCATTATGCTAAATTGTGAAAAAAGTTCTCTGTTAACCATATGATCAGCCCAACCTATTTTTATTTTCTAACTGCTGTGAAATAAAGAATATAAAACATACAATATGGGGAAGATGGAGTAGGTGATCAAATGTAATAGATAATTCTTATACTCTTAATGGTCTTTCCTAACATTACATCCAGGTAGAGTTACAGCTTCCGTTATATACAACTCTATATCTATGTCCAAACACACAAGGTTTGGCCCCTTCATACTGCATGCAATATCATGGCACACATATATAAGATGCAAAGATTGCTTCTTGGGACTATGTAATCAGTACTGCAGCTCCAAGTATCTCCTAAACTGATGCTTGTTGGTTTTCTCAGCTGCTGTGTATTTTAATTTTTGCATACATATAGGTTTTATTTTTTATTATTTTGGCCACCTAGACCTCTTGTTAAGATGGGTGACTATATAAATTGATTAAATAAATAAATGGCCCTGATTTCATTATTTACCTTTCCTCTTGCATCCTTTGAGGATGAAGTAGGAAGAGGACAAAATGTAAATGTTATGATTTGAGGTCAATAGGAAAGGTGGAAATAATTCTTGAAGAGTTGATGTGAACCAGTTCTTGTATGCTTGGTCCCAGTCAACCTACTGGGAAAGCTGTTGCATCAAAAGGAACTTACCTCTCCTGATTATTCTACCACATGAACAGCTTCTTATAAATCCTTCTTGGAAAAATCAAATGACATTTGTTTCTAGCTGGTGAAAGGTGTGCTCTTGGAGGCAATTTTTAATGAAAAAAATGCAACATATTTAGGGAAAGGAGTTCTACATCTATCTGCTTTATCTTCATTGTCCTATACCTCTTGGGACCAATTTATTTCTTCATTCTTCTATGCCTCTTGAGGCCAAGAGGCTTCAAAATTAATTTTGCCTGAGGTTCACAAAGAATTAGATTTAAATTGTTCTCCAATGGCTAATTTTTCCATCCTTTATAGCCACCAAGAAGCTTTGCACAACCAGCAGTTTAGGACTTCCCCAGAGCCAGAAGCAACATTGCCCAGGAAGGAAGCAAATGTGACTGGATGACTGAAGCAAATTAACTGAATGATTTTTTTTGGTTGGGAGAAATTGTTCAAGTCTGGCTTGCATAATGTTAACTACCATACATTTCCCATTTTCAATCTGAAGGACTTAATTATTGATATTGGTTTTTTTTACTTTACCTTTTGGGTGTTAATTCACTGGTCATACTTAAGAAGTAGGCTTTCTCATGTTTTTGTATGTCAGATATCTAGAGCAACTTTAATTGATTTTTTTTATATTTCAGTAGAAAAATGCACTTTGTGAGTACTAGAAGAAAACTTTGCTTATGGGCAAATAAATAGATACTGCTTTCATTTTAAGCAGCATAGTTTTAACCTTGTTCAGCAAGCTGAAATTGCCTTAGAATGAGCCAGAATGAAGTATGACTTTGCAAAAACATTAGTTTTTGTTTTGTTTTTGTTTGTTTTTAAAAAGGTGTAAGCAAAAGGAACACATTTGGAGGGAAATGTGGGGCTGTATCACTTGATCATTCTTTTAAGTCTTTACCTAGTAGGAATCAATTCTCAGCTTCACAATTCAATAAATATGTAAAGCAGAAATAAGGTATTAAAGCACTCCACTACAAAATATCCTTATTTTGAAGTTCATATTTTCATTTTGAATGTTTTTTACTAAAGAGTATAGAAGAATTATAGAGTTATAGAATAGGATAACAGGGTTGGAAGCGACATTGGAAGTCTTCTAGTCCAATCCCCTGCTTAAGCAGGAAACCCTAACTTTAGACAAATGGTTATCCAATCTCTTCTTAAAAACTTCCAGTATTGGAGCACTCACACTTCTGGAGGCAAGTTGTTCCACTGAATAATTGTTCTAACTGTCAATAAAATTCTCCTTAGTTCTAGGTTGCTTCTCTCCTTGATTAGTTTCCATCCATTGGTTCTTGTCCTGCCCTCAAGTGCTTTAGAAAATAGCTTGTCTCCCTCTTCTTTCTAAAAAGCTTCAGAATCCCTGTTGTGATCCAAAAAAAGCATTTATTTACAAATAAAGAAACCATGCATATATTGGAAAATGAAATGTTTAACTCAGATATAATTAATTCAGAATAATTTCAGAACTCTAGTCAGTAGACAAAGTAATAAATTTGTGTTAGAATTTTTCAGATATAACAGGAAAAGTTTCGAAACCGAGTATCTGAGTATCAGGTAACACAACATTCCATAAGAATTTCATCTTTAGTGGAGCCAAATCATAAGCCATTGAGGAAGTTTGTTCTTTATTTTGGTAATTAAAGACCTACATATATGTGTTGAATCAGGTGTTTATGAGTATCTTTTTATTCTTTGGTGTCAGAGCATAAAGTTCTTGTCTCCTTGGTTGGTGTGTCCTTCAAGCCTTCCTTGATTGTAACCTTTCATTTATTTTGTCAAGGTTTTCCCAACTGTCCTAATTACTTTCATAATTCATGATAGTTTTAAACAGTTTTAAATTATTGATTCATACATCAGCAGAGCCATAAAGAACCTAAACAGTGAATGTCAATTGGTTTCTTAACTTGAAGTCCAAGATTACATGGGAACTTCTTCCCCAACTCCCACGTCTCTTATCTCTTCAGCAAGGTGTTCACTACTGGTAAGGTTCAGATCTCAGAGAGGTAATAATCCTTTGTCTCTTCTTCAGCCTTCTGGAAAAATTAAACAGACAAAGGCAACTGAAATATGTTGTGGGCTTTGAAGTCTCAGCTGTGTTAATCTTCCAATACATGGAAATATGAGGTATTAGAGTCCACTCTTATTACTACATCTATTATCCTTAAAGATAATAGATGATAGATAGATAGATAGATAGATAGATAGATAGATAGATAGATAGATAGATAGATAGATAGATAGA
>JANHGC010003446.1:50498-61426 GCA_027560395.1 Boaedon fuliginosus
CTGTACTTATCTAGCATCCAAAATAGGCTGTGTAGGGACTCCTGGGGGTGGGGGTGGGCCAACCAGGGGTGGGATTTATGGGTTCACCAAACTGAGCTGACTCTTAGCTAGAGAATCACCCGAACCCATGCGAACCCATAGCAGCCCACCCCTGGTTTTAAGAGCAGAATGGTATTGTGATTATCCCATTATGGCTTCTCCACACAGTGTGCTTCACACTTTATTATTACTGATATGCATATAATCATAAACCCTATATGTACTTTTCTAAACATACTGAAGCAGACTTGTGGAGAATGAATCAGAATATTTACATTTTCAGAAGTTAGACTTCTGGTAGAAAACAATCCTTTATTTAAATGGTGCTGTATTTCAAATCTAGTTTAAAGAAAAATGCTTACAAGTAAGGAGAGCAGAGATAATCTTTAAAATTTCCAGTTAACAGTAAATAATAGGGTAGCAACTTAAATAGTGGCTGTTTTCTCCACTATGTCGTGATATGAGGTTTATTTATTTTATTTATTTACATATCATACATGGACTAGCAATATGTATTAACATTTTGCCTACATTAGTAAAACACAATAAAGTATAAATGTTAAAAAGATCTATGTTCAAACATCAATGTGATATATGGTATTTTCATACAAGTGAATGATAATATTGCAGTTGTGTATGAAATGGAGATGAGCCAAAATTTCAATAATAAGTGACCATATGAGAAAATAGATTGTCATAGTAATTTCTGCTATGATATTGTTGTTACTCACAAAAATTCCTCCATGTTTCCTTGTGCACTTCCATTTCAAGTAGAGATGGTAGGAAAAATAATCAGCAGTTTGGTTACCTTCACTCATGGGAGAAGTTGTTCTGAAATGTGTTGATCTTCCTTTCTAAAAGCATAATCATAATAATCACACATGAATAACCAGCAAATAAAGGTTAAACTTTTAAACAGAGATGTGCAGAATTCCTAAAGTCCAATTCCTAATTAATATTCTGTGACAATTTTGGAATATATATATAACAGTGTTTTCATTTGAAACATGTAAGGATAAGAAAGAAAAATAATCTTCCCTATTTTTTTAATAATGTTAAGTTTAAATTCTGTTTTCATATAATAGGATGATAATTAATTTTTACTGTATCAGTCCTTTGCTGTCCTTACCAAATAATATAATATGATTTTCCAAAGGCCACCTTCATTAGTCAAACTGAAATGACTGCCAACATTGAAGGTATTTGTTATTTCAAGTCAAGGCATGTCAAACATTCTAGCACTATATGCGTTCCTAATGAATAGAGAAATAATAAACTACTCTTTTAATAAATGCAATCATGCATGTGTTGACATAGAAATAATTCCCAGTTAAGTTCAACAAATCTTACTCCAAAGTATACAGATTTGCTGACTGATTGTAGGTTCCAATGGCAGGGGGCAGGGAAGAGGAAAATGATCAGTAGAAATATATCTTGCTATTCAATCCAAAGAGAAGGATTCAGAAAAGCATACCTAAAGATTAGCAATTGTTTCTAACAGTATACGTAGATGTGTGAGTGTGTTTTGGATGGGGATGCATATGAAATAGCTCTTATCTTGTGAGGTTTCAAGGGGGAATATAATCATCTCACAAAGTCTCCTGCAAGCCTGGATCTGTGATGTTAAACCATTCTCTTTTTAACAGTTTAAGGTCAATGGACTCTATCTAGCAACATCACAGATGCTTCTTCTAAGAAAATCCACAGTATTTTTAAACAGATTTTTAGATACTGTGTGCCGTTCATCAGGACACATCTATCAGTTTCCTGCATGCTAACTAAAGTTGTTTTTAAAGACTAAAAAACAATGAAGACAGTATCCAAGGAATAATATAATATTTATAATATTGATGCACATGTAAATTGCCAGCTATCAATTCACAGAAGTCTCTCCTCATTCAAAATGTATAACTGGACAAAAATGTAACTTTCAGCTTGCTGGGAGCAATAATGTTCTTTCGCACCCATGATTTTCTTCCAGTTCACCTAGCATTGAAATAACAGGCAGGCTTTCTTCTAGAAACCTATCTGGGATGCATTTGCTGTAAAGGATTTATCTAGCAAGAACCACTTTCATTGTATCTTAACTGAAGCTCAGTTTATTTCATGGAGTTAGATTTCTTAGACAGGTTTCCCAGAAAACCCTTCTTATGCAAGAGGGAGGGTTTAGTTTTATAATTTTATTTACTATGGCTTTGTATGCTACTGAAATTACTGATGCACTGTGTGCAAATTGTATTTCTAAAGAACCTTTAGCCACCCATCCATGAATGCATTACAATAACTAGTTTCAAAGAGATAAGGGTGTGTGTTACTATCACCAAGGATCCCATTCCAAGAAGGACTACAATTGGTGTGGCAGCTATTACAGCAGTACCCAAGAGTCCCTCAAGTAACAGGCCTGCTTCCTTATGGGAAGTTACATTTCATTTCAAATCAAACTTGATACTCACTGAGACATTTTCAGCCTGTTTTCTCTTTACTGTCCTCCATAGCTTTTAGGAACCAAAGCAGGCAGATGTTAGCTCTAAGTTTCTTCCCACTGCATTGCCAAGTGGAACTCCTATTCAGAAAGCAGCAGAACCAGTGTAAAATAGTATCATCCATTCCCAAAGATTACATGCAGTCCAGAATACTGGTGTTAAATGTATCAAGCTGTCCTATATTCAGTCATCTACCAGAATGGCCAATGCAGTTTTAGTTCCATGTCTAGGCTAGAAACTGAGTTAAAAGGGATCAGACCTTAGGATCTCTTGCAACTGACCTACATATATATAGTATATACATAGTGTATTGAATTTATATAGTCTTTCCCCCATTTCTGTAGCAGACACTATCTGATGATTAAATAGATTAAGAGTGGACATTTTATTTTCTTCAAGACAGTGGCACAATTCCAGCTCCCAATTTTTTGAATCTAACTAGCCACTCTATCATTAGTTGGCCTAATGAACGTGGCAAAGTATGAATCCAACCCACAGGTTTTCAAACTCATATTGTAGAAAATCCTACCCATATTCTAGAAATTCACAAGCAAAATTAGCCTCAGATAACCTCACAAGGCATTCCTAAATTCAACCACCGTATTTGAATCTACCCATACAGAGTCCGGACGATTGAATATAAGTGATGGTATCAGAAAATGTTTATTAAATGTTTCAGCAGCCTATGGGTAAATAATTCTGCCATCTACTATAAGCAATATTTCCAAATTATATTCTGCCCATACAATCAGTGTGGAGAAAAATAACAATTTGCCATTCTTATTCCTACATTATAAATCCCAACATGGGTTCTCATCAAGGTTCGATTTTATTTATTACTCATTTTCCTCACCAGTGATCTAATTATTATTTCAGTTACTTTATCGTCTATATAACTAGGGGATGTCATATTCTAAGAAACACCTCAGGATCAGTATCGGAGAGAAGCCATTCAAGAACAGAAATACTGTATCAACGAACTTAATTATCTCAAATTAAAGAATTAGATGGAAGTGTGGTGAAACTGATTGCCAGATTACTGGGGGAAAAAATCCCAAAGATCTACAGGAAAGCAATTAAATTCATAAGGCACCTTGGATGGATAAACTTAATGGGTCCTCTGCACCAGTAGCTATATATTGTTTAGAAAGTAATATGATCATGGAAAAGAATAACAGTAAGATTCTTCATTGTCAGATCACAACCTAGCAAATAAAATGACATTTGGTGCATGAATGGGTTGCAACCTGAGTTTACAATGGGATTTGCCCCCATTGTTTCTTAGCCTGTGTATCTTTGAATTCCCCATGAATAATAAAGGCTGTGACCATTAATTTCACAGCTAGTTAAAACTTAACTATTCTGGTGATAAACCAAACCTTGGAATGATCCTTGTTTTACGAGATCCTAGAATAGGAGTTGTGGTGGCAGAGTGACTAGAATTGTAGGCTAATTCTGCTCACTGCCAGCAGTTTGATCCTGACCGGCTCAAGGTTGACTCAGCCTTTCATCTTTCTGAAGTTAGTAAATGAGGACCCAGATTGTTGCGGATGGTATGCTGATATTATAAACCTCTTAGAGTGTGCTATAAAGCATTATGAAGTGGGTATGTATAAGTTTAAGTGCTAAGTGCTATGTTCTACAGGTACCAGCTACAATATTCTGAAATGCTCTATTATCAGATTGGGATTAGAGCAGTCAACTGCTGTCTACATCAGATAATCTACAAACCTTTTTACCTTGTCATCCTGTACAATCACAATCAGTATGCTGTTTCCTTGCATCATTTTTTTGTTCCCTGAAGATATTAAAAGTATCATTTGAATCCTTCTTTAGTTAATGCAAATATATTGACCCAAGAGAGCAAATTAGATTGTATCATAATCCATCCCATTTTAATGGAATATGCATTAAAAATTACATATCTTCATTGGATTTCATTGTAACCACGTGTCCATGTATGGAAAGTTGGTGGACTTCTTTGTATCTTTTTTTTTGTTTCTTTCTTTCTTTTCTATTTACTTTTCTTACTCTCTTTTTTTCTTTAGCTTTGTAATTTTTTACCTCACAAAACCTTTTCAAATAAAAATTACAGTAGTTAAAGAAGAAAATTGATTTATATAATTGAAAAAGTAGAAACTCTGTATTCATAAAAGGACACATTAATGTGCTGGCTTCAAAATCAATGTGATTTGCCATAAACCAAAAAGCTACCCTGAATCTCCATGTTTTTATATGCTGATTCTTTTTCCATGAAAAAAAATTCAGGTGGGAAGCAAGTGATGAGAAACTATGAAATCAAATGTTGCACTCATCATCTTCAAAATTCGTTGTCATCAGGCCATTTTTCTCCTCTACTATATCTTAAGGCAGTCTCTATTATTGATTGGCAATGCTTCATTGATGAAAGATGAATTAAAAAAAAAGAACTGTCTTCCAGAAACCTATTGAGTTTCCTTCTCTTAAAAAGAAAAAAAGAAAAGTACCAACAAGATTCAAAAGCAACACAGTGCTGCATTTTCCCCCATCGGATGCGTGTAGTGAATTATACCTAAGTCATCCACTAAGGGGAGCATGAAGCTGGACCAGCCTTTCTAGTTTCTATGACAACGGCGGGGAGTAGAGACTTCCAAGCCCAACACTCACTGAAGCAAATGCTGGATTACACAGTCCTTCCAAATGTGCTGGATTCTATGGAGCAGCAAGCCGCTCTGCTTCCTGTTTTGCAACACCTTAATTCCCTCAAGCTTTGTAAATTGGCCCATCCGAGCTCTCATCTATGAAGATGGTTCATCACTCCGGTTCCATACAATCATTTAAGCAGCAAAAAGGTCAGTGGGAGTCTTTTCTTTCTCTGGCGATGAGCGTCAAATCATTAAGTGCATGCCCTTGCAGTATTCTTCAGCTTCAGCACAGCAGCTGCTAGAAAGATTTGGAGCACAGAACCAATGCAGGCAGCTTTTAAAACTCTTGCAGTAAGTTAAAATGTTCTTTTGCACTGGAGCTTGAAAGAGTTCTCTGGGTAGAGGAATAACCACTCGGCTACATTAAATACTTTTTTTTCTGTAAACAGCTTAAAAGGATATGAGTTATGTACTAAAGAAAAAGCTTCTTCATCACAAGATTGCATTCTTCCAGAATTAGAAATGAACAAATGGGTGTTTAACTATTCACACCACCACTATCATCCACCTATCTATCTGTCTGTCTGTCTGTCTGTCTGTCTGTCTATTATCTATCTATCTATCATCTATCTATCATCTATCTGTCATTTATCTATCATCTATCTATCTATCTTAGTATAGAATAATATAAATTCTGTTTCAGAGTATTGGAAATCACTGGTAAGTAGAATAATGTCTTCATAAGCATGTTTGTGTTTAACTCTGACTCTCAAAATGATTCCAGTAGTTAATACTGTAAGTCCATTCAAGGTTTTACAGCTATTCTATTGAGTAAACTAATGAGATACTGTTTTCTGGTTTGGAAAGGCTGTGGTTTGGTTTGTAGCATGGAATGGAACACTGGTATTAAAAAAAAAGAACTTTCCAGGCAGCTGATTTGGATGATCTTAAGATGCATCCCATCGTTGTGATTCTATTCTTGTCTTTACAAATATGCCTTGAGACTGGTTTGAATTTTCATAGAAACATGTTCCTTCTTTTGTACACAATTTTTTTTCTTGGAACTTTCGAGAGTGCTTAAAAAGCTTTCTGCATTTCATTGGTCTGGATCATAACCCTGTGAATCCCATTTTTATACATGGAGGGGGACAATGGGAGGAGAAAGCCATGAGACACCTGCTGGTATAGAGTAAATTGTAATATTAGGGAAGGATCAAGCATCTCCAAGCCTTCTGGCTGTTAGGCTTTTTAATTTGCTTACATATTAAAAACAGAGTGCTAAAAAACAGAGGTACTTTTCCATGTAGTCAAACTTTGCTTCTTTTCCTCCTGAATGATTCATTGGAAATTACATTGTTACAAATATCTGTCCCCGCTCCCAGCCCAGTAATAGGACAAATGCTGAATTTAAGTATGTTAATTTGCACACATGTATAATTTAGGTACATTAATTTGCACACATGTATAATTCCAATCCTGGTGTGTGTGCGCACACGTGCAGAATGACCTAATAGGCATTTTATACAAAGCACGTTGAAAATTGTCTTTCAGAGGTGTGAACTCTGTGCTTCTAATCCCTTAAGCATACTGTTGATGTAAGTGAAGTTAGCAAACTTCATGCTCCCAGTTTTATTAATTGGCAGTCTTTCTTTTCTTACACCAAATTTTAAATTTGGGGATGATGTAATGAGGAGAGTTTCAATAATCTTGAAACAAAATTATCATTTTAATACCAAATTCAGTAGCTCTTAAATGCAAATTAGCAGATAGGAAATATTACTTCTTTTCATTAAAAAAAATAATAGAACTAAGAAAAATAAATACTAGTATATGTTTTAGAACAGGGCTCTCCAACCTTGGCCATTTTAAGACCTGTGGAATTCTGGGAGTTGAAGTCCAGAGGTCTTAAAGTGGCCAAGATTGGAGACCCCAGTTTTAGAACAAATGTGTGTCTTGGAGACACACACACACACACACCTTCAGCTTAGGGGATGGTAAAACAGATTGTAGTTTTGCCATACATGTGAACCTGACATGCAGTAAATTGTTTTGCCACTTAGTTTGTTCATCAGCAGCATGGAAGACATGACTCAGAGATATTCTAAGTAATTATATGCAGTGTCCCTAAATGTTCTTTATTTACATCTAGTCACATTCATTTTAAAAGACAAATCTACCTACCTTCATATTCTAGATATATTTTCATACTCGGTAAACAACAGTGTATTGTAATTGTTTAAAGTCTGTTGGCTCATCTAATAAACAATATTATGCAAAATAATTTCAAAGTGCAAATTAATACATATATTAATTAACATGTGAATCTTAGAAATTCAAATTATGTGAAACAAAGGAATGATGCACTTTCTTATTCTCTTGCTATCTCTCTGTTTTTTAAAAATATGAAATAGCAGTTAATAACCAAGTTCCATCTGCAGTGTACATCCAGAGCCACTTCAAAATAAAAATCATTCTATATTATTCTTATATGGCAGTCCGACAGTTGTCAAGTTTGAAACAGACAGTGATCCTCCTTTTTTCTATGACATGGTTGTGAGGAAATTAATAATAATAATTTAATAATAAATACATTTTATTATTCTCACTGAATCCTAAGCAGTAGTTAACTGGCTATATCTTGTAATAAAGTAGTTCTTAAAGTTTGGCCATAGGTAATTTGATTTGGGTTGACTTTTCAAGCTAGAGCTAAACAAAAATAGAAATGAAACCATCCCATTTCTTCATTGTGACATTATTAGATCAAGAAGACCTTCCTAAACTGAATAACATAAACTATAGCTTAATTAAAAGACAGAAATAAAATCAGTCTTTTCAGCAAATCAGAGAAATTGTATAGGAAAGGCAATAGGTAGGCTAATGATACTAATATATCCAACACCAAATTATATAGTTATTCCTATTCTAAAGTTTCTGTTTAAGAGAGAATTTTTTAATGTAAACCACTTGAACCTGCATAACTATAATTTCCCTACATGCAATATTTAACTTTAGATCCTCCTTGGCTTTTTATACTATGAACTTTGTTTTTCTTATATCTAGTAAAGCCTCTTAGATTTGCTGCCAAGCAATGCACAAACCATAGCAATAATGATATTGAACATCCAATCATTCGCTATGACTTGCTATTTCCTTCTTTGATTAGTATGGCAAAAGGAAAGACTGAACATTTCCCTCAAGCTATTTGCTAAATTGACCTTACCTCTAAAGGTTATTTGGGAGCACTTCTAATTTGAAATAAATTGAAGCTGGCAGCAAACCATCCCTAATACACATTCAAACTCAACACACACATACACTGTGTATGTGTGTGTATGTGTGAAATGTATTTTTTTTATACTTCTACTTATGCAGAAAGTTTCATTTTTCACAGCTGATGTTTAACATCTGACATTTTTATTCTATGTTTTATATTAAATGATTGGGCTTTTTCTTTGTATCTTTTCGACCTTTGTGTGAGATAACTTAACCTGGGAAAATAAGTTATTGGTCAAAAATTCCCCTTCGTGTCTAAGAAGGAATTTTAACTTCCTCTGAAGACTATCTAACATGGAAATTATCAATGAACTAAATGCAGAGAGTTTCATTATGCACTCATAGTTAAACAATGGTATTAATTGCCATCGGTGGGGATCACGGCCACCCATTTTATGAACTAAAAAAGTTCATATGGATAAGGCTAAAAGTGACTGATGTAAATTTGGATGACTCTATGATATTTCTTGAATTGAAAGATGCTTCCAGAGAGCAAGCCAGGATGCCATCAGCATTATGAAAATGGCTGGAGTTGCATCCTGTTAGCACATTGAATACTTTGTCATTTATTTCCCCCAGTAGACCCCACTGGAGGGGAAATGGATCTTGGCCTGGTTTTTTGCTGATAACCTTTCCAGTGATCTAGTTGGCTGCTGTATTTACACTGGGACATTTGACTTGAGTCTGAAGAACTCTTCATGTATTTGCAAATGCTTAAAATTTCAGTTATGGCACATGTGTGGCATATTTGATGACAGACTGTAAGAAAATTCATCATGATCTATTTGATATATGATTTTGGATAATAGAGTTTCCAGTCTTAGTTGCAGATGATAAACCCCAGAAAAGACAGTTATCTGTTAATTCTATGGTGGGATAGCATACCGTTTTATGAAGAAACACCCTTTTGTTTTTGTTTTTTTTGTTTTTTTGCACATCTTTGACAATTAATGTTTTATCTGGATCCTACTGATGTATAAGGGAAGTTTGAATGACAGAATATCATCAGTGTTATCCAGCTATTTCACAAAGACATCCAACATGGTCCATTGTGAAAAAGTAATTGCCATCCTGTCAATTCAGTTAAAGGAATAAATAAAATGAGTTGTGTTCATTATATAATCAAGGATGATTTCAGCCAGGTTTATGAATCTCATAAGTTTTGCTCCCTTTGTCCTAGTAATGTTTTTCCACACAGACTCTAGACGCACATTCTATGATTCTATTCATCTCATACAAATTGTCAATCATGAGAGGATTAGCACAATGAGGGGTCCTTGGTGGATTCTGAGTTTGGTTGTTTTCTTGTAGATGTTTCATTACCCAAACTAGGTAATATCTTCAGTGCATTAAAATTAGCATAGGGGCTGAGGGACTGCTTTGCTGCTTCAGGACCTACAATATCAAGTAATTGAATGAAGTGCACATTCTGCTTTGGATCAGGACTGCTACAGGAGAATATCAAACCATACATCAGCTGCAAGTTCAAGTAGCCATAGCAGTGATCTGAAACATATCAGACAGTTTACAACAGAGGGAATGCAGAGGAAAAAGTACTATGTTTTATAATGGTCAAGTCAATGCTTAGAACTAAATAGCAATAGCACTTAGACTTACATACTACTTCACAATGCTTTACAGCCCTCTCTAAGCAGTTTACCAAGTCAGCATATTGCCCTCAACAATCTGGGTCAACATTTTACCAACCTCAGAAGGATGGAAGGCTGAGTCAACTGTGAGCCAGTGAGAACCGAACTCTGATTTAGCCTGCAATACTGCATTCTAACCATGTGTCACTATGGCTCTTTAAGTTTTTTAAAAAAAAAACTTACCCCAAACATTAATTGTTTGCCCACAACATTTCTGTTACATTCACATCAAATTAGGTATCTCTTCCCTCCTTCTACAGTGTTTTCTCCACATACACAGTACCTAAGATGGGCAATACAAAATACAGTATGTGAGAAGCACAGAACAGAAGGGGGAATGAAAGTTGTTGTAAGGGAAAATTTAATTTATGATGAAAGTCTCTCTTCTTCACCATCCACAAGTCTGTATCATCTGAAAATGGAAATAAATAAAGCTGGCAGAACAGAGGGAAGAACAATTGTAGGCTGGACTATAAAAATACATAAATGACCTTAAAAACACATCTTACTTTTTTAAAAAAAAAACTATAATTCATGCCAAAATTTCTAGATTACTTGGTGAAACCTTAAGACTTGGCTTCATTTTGAACCAAACTTCTTATAGGTTTGCCTAGGTCTGGTCAACCTTGAGATGGTCAGAATCGAACTCCTGGCAGTGAACAGTGAGTTAGCCTGCAATACTGCATTCTAACCCCTGTACCACTCCTAAAGCTCATAGAAATGTGGTAACCCTTGACCCTTGTCATGATCGGATCATTCCCTGATAAAGGTGGACTGTCAGGTGCCCACTCCTCACCGCAGGGAGGCGGGACCGACTAGGTGGTTCCGCCCCAGGCGCCTGATGGACCCAATTGGGTTTC
>JANHGC010003446.1:109584-124506 GCA_027560395.1 Boaedon fuliginosus
CTAAGGTCGGTAAAATGAGGACCCAGATTGTTTGGGGGCAATAAGCTGACTCTGTAACTGCTTGGGGAGTGTTGTAATGCTCTAATAAGCAGTATATAACATCTGAGAGTTATTGCTATCCATGTTGTAAGCCGCCCAGAGTCCTTCGGGAATTGGGCAGCATAAAAATGTAATAAATAAATTAAAAATAAATAAATAAATAAATAAAACTTCTAGGAACTGCAGTTCAAAATGTCTGGAGAGAACAATAATAGGACAAGCTGCCAAAGACTAATAGTGACCTGATTCATTGTGTGGGTTATTGTAGGGGGGAAATTGTGGGTTATGTTTGTAAAACTTTTTAATAAAAAAAAAAGGACTAAGGAAAGACTGAAGACTTATAAAATTCCCAAGTAGAAATACAATTACACTCTCTCTCAACTTGTCCTCTACATATCCTTTAGAAAAAGTCAAAATCAGGGGAAACAAAATTATATTGGGGTGATACAAAACAATTCAGCAGGAATTGTGTGTTAATGGTGGCCATAGATTTCTGAATAAGTATAAGGACATGAGTGCATCTAATGAAGGGAAAATAGAGAATGGGATATTTATCAAGTAAATAAGTAAATAACCTGAAAGATGATTACAA
The DNA here is from genome assembly GCA_027560395.1 of Boaedon fuliginosus. NCBI lineage: Eukaryota > Metazoa > Chordata > Lepidosauria > Squamata > Lamprophiidae > Boaedon > Boaedon fuliginosus. Next base: position 110,216 of record JANHGC010003446.1, read on the forward strand.
CTGACTAGCTGGAATCTCAACAAGAGCAAATCACTTATCCTGTTGTATATTTACATTTTCTGCTCTAGTACAAAAAGAGAGCTCAGGATTGGTATACAATATTTATAGAGTTAATTATATTCTTCCCACATTTCCTCCATACTGTTAAACATCAGCTTTACTGATAACAGAATTATGGTATATGCAACATAGTACTTGCTCATGATTTCCACTTACCAAGAATATTGCACTTTTCTGTCATTCTGAATCAGGTTCATCTGAAGCATAAGACTAGAAACAAAAGAGAAATGCTGAACCTATTTCTCCTCTATTAGTAGGAACTGATGTTATTATTTATTAATAGATATTATACTGTTGTTGCTCCCTGATATTCTATACATAATGGACAAAATAATGTATTAGAGTCAATAAATCAGCAGCAGTTGCACCTGGATAGATACCAAATCTATTTTCTTGCTTGTCCCTCTTCTGTTCTTATATCTTGCATGTATCCATATAGGAGTATAGTTGCTGAAAACCTCATTCAAAGGGTACAAATATTCCTAAAACCAAAATAAATTGCAACCTGCAGCATTTGCATTCAGGAAGTTCAGATAGACTTTCTTCTATCTCGTCATTTCATGAATTGTTTTGTTTTGTTTCCAATTTTGTGAGTCACAACAAAAGTGGAAGTTGTTGTCAACCTAGGGCTCAAAGCCATGAAAGGTGTTTCTCAAGGGTAGGATTTAATTATGCTTTAGGAAAGGAGAGGACGATGTGTTTAAAAAAATCTTCATGGACTGTCTCTATGGAATAGCTTGCACTGGTTTCTGAGCAGCAATGTCTGCAGGGAGGGTCATAAAAGTCAGAGGGCAGCTACAGCTATGTGATTGAAGGCCTACTTTTTAATTTTTTTTATGTGCATCACAGTTGCCGTTGTTTCTGAGGAAAGGCAAATAACGCCAAAGCTAAGCAGCTTCAGGGCCGCTGGGACTGCAGGGAAGGATGGATTGGAATTCAAAATGTTGCCGCTGATAACAGATCGGCAACCCAAGAACGCTTCCATGCTGCATTTTCCAAAACTGAACAACATTAGCTATGCTGTTTTGAGGCAGGAAAGATTAAAATAATAGCATGTACTCAGAAAATAGTCTTAACATGGTGATTTCATTTTTAATAAAACCATTCTTATATGGATAATTCTTTAATTTCTGATTTCTTCCACTTGTTTTCACCCAGCTATTTTGGATTGTATGCTTGATATTTTGGCTTTTGAAAGCCAAAATTAAATGTACTTTAATAGTTTTATGCTTAACTCAGTTAAAAGGAGATGCACTGGTTAAAATCTCAGTTAGGGAGTCTGAGGTTCAAAATCTCTGCTTTATTGTGGAATTTATTAGTCACTCGTCCATAGTCCAACCTACTCAGATGTATTATGGGATAACATTAGAGGAGTTATCCTATATTAGTACTGATCCTATATTAGTATTGATCCTTTATGAGACACATGGTTTTTAAATCAAAATAATTAAGCAAAGAAGCAGAAGTTCTCAAAATTCTTGAAAAAAATAAAAAATCCTGTGTGACTCAATTTGTACCATCAACCTACTTATTGAGCTCCATATCTTCCCTCTGCTAAGGGAGGCATCACATAGATTTACAGGACTGAATGTCACCAATATCCTCATTACCTTTATCTAAATTTGGGAAGAAATTTCTTAAAAAGATTTGAGAATGAGCAAGAAGTACTTTCTTCTAGATTTCTCTTCTGTCTTAGATGTACTTCTTAGGGCTAGTGTGCCTAAAAATGTTTTTCATCATTGCCTGGATTGTGTTCCTATGTTTAAGAGTCCATTATATATCCCTTTTCTTTCAGAGTGACATGTCTGCCTTGGCAACATCGGGTCTATTCTTCAAAGATGGCAAAAAACGTATTGACTACATTTTAGTCTACAAAAAATCCAGTCCTCAAATTGAGAAAAGAAGCACCTTTGAGAAGAATTTACGAGCGGAAGGATTAATGTTAGAAAGAGAGGTGGGTAGTGTTTTGTATTTGCTCAAAATGGCTGCTATTGTGAGGAAAATCCATTCAATATTTTCATCATATTGAAGTGATTACAGGATTACCTGGACCTTACCTTCAAAGAAACAGTAGAAGACCCTGCAGAGTAGAAAAGAGGGATTAGGAAAATAGGCAGAGAGATAGTATAAAAATAGGGAAGGGAGGAGGGGAAAATGTATTTTTAAAAAAGGAAAACAAGGAAAAAACTAGTAGTCCATTTGAAAAGCTAAAAGAGCCTCGGTGGCACAGTGGTTAAATGCAACACTGCAGCCTATCTCTGCTGACTTGTTCAGCAGATTGTCAGGTCGAATCTCACCAGGCTCAAGGTTGCCTCAGCCTTCCATCCTTCTAAAGGTCAGTAGAATGAGGAGCCAGATTGTTTGGGGACAATATGCTGACTCTGTAACTGCTTGGAGAGTGTTGTAAAGCTCTGATAAGCAGTATATAAAATCTGAGTGGTATTGCTATCTCTGTTGTAAGCTTCCCAGAGTCCTTTGGAAGTTGGGTGGCATAAAAATGTAATAGATAAATAAATAAATAATAACTCTGTAGATTAGTATGGAGGAGTTTTGTTGATGGATTTCTTTAAGGGGAAACAATTTACTGTTTGATCTGATCAAAAACAGTATTTTTATCAAATTGTACAGAATCAGCCAAACTTCTGAGAAAGTGAGAGGTAATTTATAATCTCCTCTCCCATCTAAAATGCAATGGTTTAAGGAAAAGAACATTTTGGGCTAGTGGCAGTGAGATTTTAAAGTATTATTTATGCCCTAAATAAACTTGGGGGAAAATGATGCCACTTCTCACCAAATAAATTTGGCTTCATCCTAAGTACAACAAAGTGATCATAAAGCGGAGGGAATAAAATGACAGATTATCAATTGCTTTGCAGTATAATATAAAAATAGGGATTTAGGGAGCGGAGAGGCAGATTTGGGGAGGGACTACTGTCCTCTCCTTAGCCTTGCGAGGATAGCATGAACTAAAAGCCTAGAAATTGGAAGGTCTTCCTTCCTCCGCCTCCAAAAGGTCCAATTTGTGGCAGAACATAGCCACAATGATATGTGCAGTTTTCTTGAGCATATAGAATTGCTTGTATATATACCTTCCTGCCAGAGCCAACACTCCCCTCTTAACACCTGTGTCTGAAGGATTGCTCTGTAATTTATTAAGATTGGTCAAAAAAGTAACTTATGACTTTATGGGATAACATCCATGAAGCTTTTGAACCATTGTGATAACTGTTTTTTTTATAAACTGCAATCCTAGCTAGATTATGGGTAAGGCAAAATTCCTTTCTTTTTTTGACCCAAGAACAGGGTCAAAAGGTACATACAGGATATTTATAGTATTGTCCAAATAGACAGTTTAAATACCATATACTTATGTGAACTTTTTTAGAGGAAAATAAAGAAAATGCCACCTGGATCTGAAAGATTTGTGCCTGTTACATTATTTCTTTTTTTGCAGCCAGCTGTTACAAACAATGACATTATGTTTGTAAAAATTCATTGTCCTTGGGACACACTCTGCAAATATGCTGAAAGAATGAACATTAGGATGCCTTTCAGGTAATAAAATGCTTAATTTTGTCACGTGTTAAATTAAAAATGTATTTTTTCTAACAAACACATTTACTTATAGCTATCATGGTGCTTTATTAATAGTAGTAGCAATAGCACTTAGACTGTACCTCTCTGAGAGGTTGACAATGTCAGCATCTTGCCCCCAACAATCTGGGTCCTCATTTAACTGACTTCAGAAGGATGGAAGGCTAAGTCAGCCTTGAGTTCTATCAGGATTGAATTCCAAGATGTGGTCAGAGTTAGATTGCAATACTGCAGTCCAGTATGAACCAACCATCAGGGCTCATTGACAAACACTACACTGTGCATGGGATATTGTTGCTTCAAGGGTCGCTATGTCGATCCAGACACTGGGGAATAAAATCTTGTCTGGGAAGTTTTCAATGTAGGGAACAATATTCTAGGATTCATAGCACGGGGTATGGCTAGGAGAGGCAGAAGATCTTCTGCCCTCTCTATATTTCCATTATGCAGAGCAAAACTAGCAAGTTAGGTACATCATTTTCCTTTCTACTGCTTGCAGTCCAGGAAGGAGACAGACTAATGTCAATATACCTACATCTTTGGCATTTTTATTACAGCTAGCAAAGAAATCAGATGTTCGAGTAAGCCAAAGTTCTTTGTCTCACAATTGCTCAGCTAACCTATTGTTGATTCCATAAGCAATAGACAAAGTCAAAGTCAACGTGAGTCTTCTAGACATTGTGGTCATTCTCAGACATGCCTGGGCAACATAATTTGGGTTCATCCTTCTAATGTGATAAATTTATACCAACTGAAAGTGAGATTTATGCAGTTCATTTGTTTCTGTGCATTTAGCGCATTAAAAGTTGTCTTAAGGCACAAACGTCTATAGTTTTGAAATATACAAAGCAGCTCTAATTGGTTCCCTGATTTAATGCAAATTAATCCCAATGGAGGATAAGTACATCTGCTGGCTCATGGGTTTTGCTTGCAGCCTCCAGTTATTTACTCCAGAGAAAAGGTCTTGAAGTTAGTTCGGCTCTTCCAGAAATAAGTACATTATATCAATAATCACAAAATGAATCATTGGCTTTAACAGAAAAATGCAAATCAATTTCAGGGAATTATTACATTGCTCTTTAGCAATGCTATAAACAATCCACTATTTCTCTCCTATTAATTTCATTCAGGAAAAAATAGTAAAATATGAGCAAGGAAAGATTAATAACAGCAGGATCATTTTAGCAATTTTTCCTTATTGTCCTTAATATTGTCCTTAACTGCTCAGAGTTATTCCTTGCACAATGAAAGCATAAAAATGACATTTAATGACAAATCCTCTACATCAGCAGTGCCCAACCTTTGAGGTTTGGTGACCTGGCTGGAGCGGAAGGAGAGGGGAACTGGGATACACAATCAGCAGGCCGTCACAAGCAGTGGGCTGGTGCTCACACACACAAGTGCCTGCCAGCCTGTCACTCATGTAAGTTGAACTGAGCATCTGTGTGCACATGCTCTGGCCAGCCATTCATGTGGACTAGTTCCAAATAGGCCACAGCCCGGTAGTGGGCCACAGATTGGAGGTTGGGGACCCCTGCATTAGATTTTAAGATTTAAAAACTGATGGGCTCTTTAGCAGGATCTGCTGCACCCACTACACATTGTTATCCTTCTGCAACTCCTTAAGTCTACAACAAAACAAAGAGAGTCAGTATGGTGTAGTATTTAAGAAGCTACATTTAATCTTCAAATCCATTCTTAATCACAAGTGCTCACTGAGGAGTTGGGCCTGCTTCTGTCCCTCAGCCCATGTAACTTCAGAAGCTTTTTCTTATAGGGAGTTTTAAACTCCTAGATGAAATTAGAATAATAAATCTAAATGATCCTGCTATGATGGAATTGAATTAGATTTGAGAGTTTCCTGTGCAAATGTTGCCAAGTGCTCCAGCACTTACCCATGTACTTCTGGCTCAGGGATATCCCTTCAGGTTTTGCCAAGGTCTTAATTTGAGCTTTATGGCAGGCAACTCAACCAGCTGTCTAAGTAGTACGAAAAGGCCACAGGGCCAGAGCAATGTTCTTTCTTCCAGTACGTAATATTTAGAGGGGGGTGGATTGGCGAAATGAAGTTACGTTTGTGCCAAATCTGGACTGAAACCTGAAATTGACAAAATACTCCCCTTCTCTTTAAAACTGCCAAGCTGAGTGGAGAAACTACATGCAAGTTAATCTAATTATCTGTCCCTGGTTTAGTGACATTATTTTAAGCATAGGACTCCTTTGGGCATTGGTATAAGATTACTCCTGAAGGCTGAAGAAAATCTAACAATTTTCTTGTCAGGACTGTCCTTAATTTTGATTCAAAATTAATTAAAGATACTTTAACAACCTTGCATCAATCGTAAGAAGCCTCTCAAACCTATATACTTTGACATGTGTTTGAACCTTTTGGGTACTGATCTTGAACCAAATATTTAGATTCCCAACATGTTGCAATTTTTCTTTTTGAACAACTCCTTTGAAGAACACTGAAAATCCAAAATATATGATTTTACAGTTTCCTATCCAATATGCAGAATATTCGGTTTTGCTCAACAATTAGTATTTGTAGATTGGTTCTGCTTTAATGACCTACTAAATCTTGATCTACTTTTTAGTTATGCCATTAGCATTACAAGGTTGGTAAATTGTCCTGCTTTCCAGGCATACCTTCAATCTAACATGTTATAGCTTTTCACTACTGTGGATTACGCTTCTTACCAATCATGGAGGTACATACAGTATGCACGATACATAAACACTGTACCCATATGCACACAGAACTTGTTCCTCTTCAACCCCTCAACTGGATAAATTCTCTTTCTAACAATCATAGAGAGTATGCCTGTCAGATTACAATTGAGTAATTATTGAGTTTTACTATGAAAAACCATTTCAATAGTATCATACTATTGCTATGCAGCCAATCTGGTAAACTAATGGAGAGTTAGTAGGTAGCCTTAGCACCAGCTATCATAGATAAAGAGGGAGTACTGAGTGCCACTTCTAACCTACAACTACTTGGTTGGTTACCTATGACTCATAAATGAAATCACTCAATCTTTGGGGAGGGGGAGGTAGTGGTCATTTTTAAGCATGATTTGTCTTTTAAAAGATCAATTTTCCTAACTACTAAATCAATACACATTTAAAAATGGAAAAATTAATAGCAGGCAAAATTCCAAGAGCATGAAGACCTATCCAGTTATTTTCCATTTATGTATTGTATTTCCTCTTTGCATTTATTAACTCAGATAATATTGGAATATATATATGTGTGTGTGTCTGTATATATATATATACATACATACATACATACATACATACATACATACATACATACATACATACATATTTGACTCATTCAGAGTTTATTGTAACCATTTAAGGATAATCGATGCTCATGCAAACAGAAGCAGAATAGAAAACCAAATAGTTCCTTTCTCTGCATCCAGCTATCTACTGCCCATGACCTGTGTATACAGAGTTAGCTGATAGTTTAGTTCATACTATTTGTGTTGAAAGTTCAATTTAAGTAGCTCAGTTTTTATCCATCCCATTGAGCTTCTGTCCACATTCCTTTTGTAATGGTGCATGTTATGAAATTAACAATGCTCTATATCTTGTATGTATTTCCTTCACCTTGATGTAAAATTGTACTCTGATAATTTCTGCTGTTCTTTCAGGAAAAAATGTTATTACACTGACTGGAGGAGCAAAACCATGGGCAGGTTGGTGGGTGATGCATAGCTCTTAATTTTACCAGATAGTCATCCCATATGTAATAAATCCATTCCAGCAGTTGTAAATTTATCACAAAGGGTTTTGAGAAAGCCAATTGAATAATGGAGGCAGTAGAACTTAGATGCTTACTTATTTTCAGCTTTAAGCATGTGACTGACCTCACCAGAAATAAGATGACCCAAAGTATCTTCCAAAGCAATGATTGTTTTATTTGTAAATAACAATAAGGTTCTAATAAGAAAGGTTTGAAAACAAATGGATCTTGAAATCTCTGAATAGCAAGAAGTTTGTAGAAGCTTAAGTTTTGTATAGTGCTTAGTAGTGTAGTACTAAGTCTTCTAAAGAACATTTACCTTGAGGAATCTGGGAAAACTCTAATTTGTATGTTAGATTTCAGCTCATGTAACTCGTCTTGTTATCTATTTACCTGTGATACCAACAGCTACCATACCTATCATATTATATTTAGGAAGAAGATATAAATATTGTTTCCATTAAACTCCAATCCTTGGCTCCAATCCATGATTCCAACCAACAAGCTTTCACTAAGGTCCTTTAGCTGAACATGACAAAGACACACTGAGATCATACCATGTTTTCCCAAAAATAAGACCCTGTCTTATATTTTTGCCACCAAAAAAGGCACCAGGTCTTATTTTCAGGGGATGTCATCCACTGACTAAACTATTACTTAGGGGTCTTATACATTGGGTGCACATGTAAAAATCAAGCTAGGTCTTACTTTCAAGGGAAGTTGTATTTTCAGGGAAACAGGATATATACTAAGCATATAATATCATCAGTGGCATCTTGAATTGCTTTTCCACCCCAATGATGATGATAGCTACCTTGGGAAGTCAAGAACACTTAAAAGAATACAAAAACACAAAAACAAGAGATAAATGAACAGTAATGGCAAAGAAAACAAATCCAGAGGAGATCAAGAAAAGAAAGAAAGAAACAGGTATCAGCCATCCTACTAAAGAGCTAGCTGAAGAGCCAAACCATTAGGAACCTTTGAAAAAACAGTAAGGTAGGAAGCCCTTTCAATCTTGAAGTGAAGAAAACACAGGGAACTCTGGTGTGGAAAGTCTCAATTATTGCTTTAAAATATAGTGTTTTAAACACCTTCTTCAAATATTGGTATTTCCAATATTTTATGAAGAATTTTTGCACCATCCAGCTGTTTAATTTTGAAAAAAAAATGTATTATTTCTCATGGAATTTAGATAAGTTCTACTGCACTTCCATCAAAGTCCATTATGCAGTGTTGGTGGGTTGTTGATTTTCATGCAACAGAATGTGAAACTCTCTTGTGGTGAAGCCAATTTATCCTGTGATGGATAAACTCCATATCAAAATTTAACTGGAAGAAGCAACAAACATAATCCTTTGAAACAGAATGACAAAATCTAACTCTGTTTCAAAATAATCATCTTGGATATTACATTTTTACCTTGTCTTTACTTCTGATATTGATTCAGTATCTAAGTTAAGTGAAGGTAGTGAGAGTAAGGTAATGATCTGACTACGATTTCTAGGATATTGTTAATCTTTAGGATATTTCATACATTAATTATTTTAAATATATATATTGTGTGAAAACTATTGCTTCTCACATGCAGATATTAAATATTTGTAGACTGTAGTTTTTGATAGTAAAAAAATTTACAACTGCTTACTTCCTCTCCCCAATCATGCACGTGCTTGCTTTGTATCAGATAGCTCTCCTGTATTGTGTACAATACATGTTTATATTTACTTGCTTTAAATGATGTGAAATAAACCATTCCCTCTCAAGGAATTAAAATTTAGGCAGGAATCACATTCAGGCTACATTAATAAACGTGACAGTGTATATCCTATGGAATTATTATGATGAAAGTTGAAACTCAAAACAATGGATTTATAATCAGAATTATAGCTTTGTGTTTGTTAACTCTGTTCTCTAAACTTTGAATTCTTCTGTGAGGCAAAATTCCCAAAGAGTAATCATAGTCAGCTCAACATCTTCAATCACATTAATACCAAAGCCACCTAGATTGTGATCCCAAGGAAGTTTTAATCACTTTTCTAAGATGTAGGCTTTTCTTTGAAAAGAAACAAAGAATATTTACTTTTCACTTAGTAAATAAAGTGGGGGGGGAAGCAATACAACCCATAACCCAATACCCTGCAGTATGCTACTATAGCAATAGCAATGGCACTTAGACTTATATACTGCTTCACAGTGCTTTACATTGTAGATTTACACTGTAAATCTAAGTGATTTACACTTTACAGAGTCAGCATATTGCCCTCAACAATCTGGATTCTCATTCTACCGACCTTGGAAGGATGGAAGACAGAGTCAACCTTGAGTCGCTCAGGAATCTAATTCCTGGCAATGTGAGCAGAGTTAGCCTGCAATACTGCATTCTAACCACTGCACCAATATATATTTGACTTTAGTTTTGACAGGTAAGGCAACACATTTTTTTTTCATACGGTTGTGTAGAACTACATTGGAGAGCAAGATTACTAAGCATAAGTGGAATTCTATTGCTCATTGTGAAATGTGCCTTTCTGATGGCTTGTTCTTACATTCCCATGTATTTTTTTAAAAAACAGCTTGTTGCCTGCTCATAATACCATTTAAAAGCACAAAGATAGCACAAAGATTGTTTATGCTATCAAGGTAGCCAAGAGACTTTCATGTGACTTCTAGGAATCAATGAAGAGTCACATTTAAAAATGTATATTAGATCTGACCAAAGACTTATGTAGTTTAGCATGCTCTTCAAATATCATTCTTTCATATTCTTATTATTCTCTTCCAGTAGCCAATCAAAAATCAATAAGTAATCTCTGTGATGATAGCTTCTTTTCAACAGTCTCTCAATACGATAGGAGCCTGATGCCTCTGGGTTTTACTTGTAATGAATAGCCATCATGATTAGCAGCCTCTGATATCTTCTTCATTATTCAACCAACCAGTATTTAAAGCTTTCCAACTTGCTGGCTATTACCATAACACAGGTTAAGGAATTCTATACAGTAACTGTAGGTTGTCAAGAGCAGTCTTTTTTCCCAGGATCTTCCAGCATTAAACTTTCCTAAATAACTTCATTTTCTAGTACTACTAGTATAGAAAAAAAGAAAGATCCAATTCTTTTCTGGGAAGTCCTTGTCATAATCATCTTGGTTGTCCTTTTCTACACTTCATCTTAGAATCTTTCTTGGGGATTGGGAAAAATGCACTACAGTCATACCATTAATTTGTAGAATGGCACATTATGTTCAATTTTACTTTCAATTTTCTTCCTATTGATTCTGAAAGTGTTTTTTTTTAACAATTATAAGTTCCTTACCTGTTCAGGGCTGCTTCAATAAATTGAGCTTATTTTCCATAAAAAGATGTTGCTTCTTACATTATATTTTAAAGGTAGTGAGATACACAAACTCCATCTAGATTAATAATTTCATTCCCAGAAAAAACAGTATTAAACCATACAATATCCCATTTACTCCCAAATCTTTTCCCCTAAGAGACTGTTTTAAGAGGTTCACTTGCTGAACAGAAATAAAAGAGCTTTATCTGACAGCTACTCAACCCTGATAGGAGAAGATACTATATATCACTGGAGTTACTATATTGCTATTTGTTACCTTGTCCTCTATGACTTTGTAAAACTTTGTTTAAGGTCGTTCAGGTTGATAACAGTTAGTCTATGGAAATGATAACTCAGCATTATCATAGTGCCAGAGTGAAATCATCCAGCCAATGCATCTCAAACTCTGATTCAATATCATTCTTTCATATTCTTATCACTTTGTATTGATATGTTCTGATATAGACCTCATTTATAAAATTGCACCAGTTTTTTTAAAAAAATAAATGCAAAGGATTAAAATAGATTAATCTGAATGTTGATACACAATTATATCTATTTGACACTTGTAACCATGTTTACTTGGTTGTTAAGTCATGTTAAGCCCAAAGTTTATTTGGGTTTAACATGAAAGAATAATTCATCCATTTGCTGTTTGCACTCATTTCACATTTGGTGCCTAAATAAATTGATTTGCTTACATATCATTATTAAAAAATGAATTTGTTTTTTAAAGTGTTACATGAATATATGCAAACTGTATTTTCACATTACATTTACAATTGTAATTTTGCTTTTAAAACTAGACTATGTAGGAAAATGTTTATTTTTTATTGAATGGATGATGGTGGAATAATGAAATGAAAAGCTAGAAAGTTGTAGAAGTTGGATAACGGGATTCTTTATTATCCTCTTTTTAGGAAAATGTAAAAAATATTTATGTACTAACATTATTTTTCAAATGCTTCTTGAAAATATAAAAGCTTTGTAAAAAGTTGTGTTTTTAGCTTTATATATTACATGCAGTTATAGGTTGATGGATTTTCTTTTGTTTAGTACACTCTGTCAAAATATATACTGTTTCTTATATTTTAAGCCAGACATATGCTATTGTAAGACTCTTCAAAAGAGGGCACCAGTTTGACCAATGAATATAAATTGATTTACTTCTAATGATTTTTGAAGAAATATTAAGATTGTTGTCATCCACCATCCACTTCTAGTTCTTAAAGGCAATTAAATCCTTTTGAGCAATGAAGGTGAAGGTGTAAGAAGCAGTTATAAACAACTTCAGTGGTTCCCATGATAAAAATCATGATCTTTAATGACATTTCAATCAGAAAAAAATATAATACCAAATTCATATAATATAATGAAATATAATGCCATTCATGACTTCCTTGTCATGAAAATTGCACTAGAAGGACATTCCTAGCTTCCTTTTTTTAAGCAGCTATGACAAAGTAATTGCATTTGTTACTTCAGATTTTAAAGGCCTCTTGCTTTTCTACATACATTATTATAATTATTATCAAAAGCACTGAGAGATCTTAGGATCATCTATCATGGATTCTTCAGTGAAATAACTTTCTCAGGCAGAATTAGTGGCCACTAATTTCAAAGGAGAACCCACCTCCTTGTCACACAAGCACATTTCAGTAATGCATAGCATTTCAATAATACACAAGGTTGAGGAGACTGACTGAGCAGTAAGTAATAGCAGATGAGAATCAGGGCTACCAAAGCTTCAGGGACTTGCTCGGCATCGTTGAGCATAAGAACACAGCATCAGTACATAGATCAAGGCCACCTTACCTGTAGTCACCTGCCAGCTGTTTACTGCCATATCTCCCTGTGCTTGCCATCTCCCTCTTAAAAAACCCATCACCTGATCCTTGACTTCCCACCTCCAGATCAAAAGGCCCTATCAGAGTCTAGAATAAAATAATATTTCAAAGTAATTGATCTATTTGATACCCAAATGCTTCTGCAAAACATTTGGCACCCAAAATCAAGTCAGCCAGTCTATCTTACCAGCCTCCTGCTATACACTCAGATATAGTCATGTACTGCTCTCCTAAGGGTTTTTTTTTTGTGTGGGCGGGGGTTCCCCTCCCTCTACAAGTCCTTGCAGTTTTATTGGCAAGATCGTTTGCCTTCTTCCTAGAGCTGAGAAAGAGTGAAGGAGTGACTGGCTTAAGGCTATCCATCTGACTTTCTGCCTAAAGTGCGACTAGAACTATGGGTTTCCCAGTTTCTAGCATAATCATCATGGATTTCTTTCATTGGGACATGAATTATTGTATAAAATATTCCACCAAGAAAAGCAGTCAAGCATCCTGTGAGTCCTATAATATTAAATGTATAGATTCCTAGCAGTTGTTTTAACAGGAGGTAGACTTCAAATAAAATTAAAATGTCTTTCAGAGTCAGACATAAAATGCATGTAATAAATAGGATCTTTTTATTATTACTACACATTTATCTCTTCCAATATTTTCTTGGCATATTCTCTCTCTCTCTCTCTCTCTCTCTTTCTCCCCCTCCCTCCCTTTCTCTCTTATAAGTATTTATTAAGACTGGCAGAGTTTTAATGCCACAACTTCTTACCCATTTATATGCACAAATAAGCAGTTAAACCTTAATCTGCCAGATCTATTTAGTTGAATTGCAAGGAGCATGCAAGGAGCTGTAGAACATCCCCAAACGTCTGTTAAGCATTAGAGGCATTTAGAATTCTTGGAGGAGACCTTAAATTATGCTATCCATTTGGGGAAGCATGGACCTACTCTCCTGAATAAGTTTCCTTCCCCAAATTAACAGAGACCAATTTCATTTTCATTCCATTCTTCTGCTACCATTATTGTCCTGTTCTGCCTTTACCTACCCAATATTATTCACAGGATTACAGATATCTCATGACATTTGACCATGAATTCCCCTTCATGCTATTAAAGGTGATTAGCTTTAGTTTGAAACAGTAGCAGCAATGCTCTGACACCATAAATAGCAATCAGATTCCATCTAAAGATCTTATCTTACATTTAATACTCCTTGGTGATTCAAGAAGGGCCTGGACATATTAAACTTCCTACTTCTCACTAGCTCTAATTCCAATCCATATCAGGATATTTTGTTTGTGAAGGGAAGGGCACATATGTGCTAGTCAGTTCCTGATTCTAGGGGGTGGTGTTCATCTCCGTTTCAAAGCCGAAGAGCTTTGAAACACTGTCGGAAGATGTCTCCATGGTCATGTGGCCAGCATGACTATATGCCAACAGTGCACTGTTACCTTCCCACCAAAGGTGGTCTCTATTTTTCTACTTGAATTTTTTACATGCTTTCAAACTGCTAGGTTGGCAGAAACTGGGACAAGTAATGGGAGCTCACTCAGTTATGCGGCACTAGGAATTCAAACCATCAAACTGCCGACCTTTCTGATCGACAAGCTCAGCGTCTTACCCACTGAGCCACCACTGTACATTTTTGTGTACAATGAACTAAATATGAGAAACTGGAGTACGATGACATCCATTATTATTA
>JANHGC010003447.1:5356-16473 GCA_027560395.1 Boaedon fuliginosus
CCAAGATCACTGCAGATGGGGACTGCAGCCAAGAAATTAAAAGACGCTTGCTCCTGGGGAGGAAAGCTATGGCAAATATAGACAGCATACTAAAAAGGAGAGACATTACCCTGCCAACAAAAGTGCATATAGTCAAGGCTATGGTTTTCTCAGTTGCAGTTTATGGCTGTGAAAGTTGGACCATGAGAAAGGCTGACTGTCAAAGAATTGAGGCTTTTGGTGCTGGTAAAGACTCTTGCGACTCCCTTGAACTGCAAGGCGATCAAACCGGTCAGTCCTAGAGAAGATCAACCCTAATGCTCTTTAGAAGGCCAGATCCTGAAGATGGAACTCAAATACTTTGGCCATCTCATGAGAAGGAAGGACTCACTGGAGAAGAGCCTAATGGTGGGAATGATTGAGGGCAAAAGAAGAAGGGGATGACAGAAGGTGGATGAATGGAGGCACTGAAGCAGTCAGTGCGAGCTTAAATGGACTCTAGGGGATGGTAGAGGACAGGAAGGTCTGGAGGAACCTTGTCCATGGGGTCGTGATGGGTTGGACACAACTTTGCAACCAACAACAACAATAGTTTTGAGTTGATTTCTGGAGATATCATGGACAAATGCTTATAATCTTACTTTATCACTAGTTACACTACAACTTGTAGTTTCTTCAAGGACAGTCCTATAATTATCTTATCTATTAATTTTCTCTTCTCTGACTTCCTCAAAATATACTAACCATTTTTTAGAACTATCATCTATTTGCACTATATGTCCAAAGTATGTGAGTCTCTGCTTGTTGCTCCTCACCTCAAGGGGCCAGTTTGTCTTTATTTCGTCCAGAATTGATAGATTGGTTCTTTTTATAGTGTCTTAGCTATAATTCTAAAGAATTTGTCTTTGTTCTTTCATACTTGCTTAATGTCCTGCTTTCAAAACTGTATATTAGTGTAGAAAATATTGCTTTGACTATTGTGATTTCTACTGTCATAAAAATTGCATTATGTTTTGTGACTCTTTATTGCATCTAAAGTTGGACCATGCTCTTGAACTTACTCCTTTAACACTACTTAGCAGTTCCAGGACTCATTGTTTATAGAATGTTTAAGTCTGAGGACAGAGTAGAATACAATTCTAAATACTTGGAATAAGACTGGACAGGTGTGCAGGATGTGGAGACATGCAGTTCTGAGCCCCTGCCTAAAGGATGGAATAAGTCACATTATATCATCCATTGATTCCATGTCTCCATACAGATACCCAGAGTTGGGGAGGGGAAAAAAAAGAAGATATTAATACAGCCAGACAAACATGATTTAGCAGGCAAATTCTAATGATTCATGAAGGCTTTACAATGATTAAAAGGTATAATTTATTCAAATGTAGTAGGCCAAACAAAATGTAAGACTGGAGTATAACTGAACGTAGTTTATATGTGTATATTGAGATTCATGAAAATGAACACAAGGGGCCAGATTAGAGATTAGGGTAAGAATACAAGAAACAAGAAACAAGAAACACATTATTGTATGTTTGTGTGGTGGTGGGGTGCTCAAGCAAGCAGAAGATCCATATAAGATCAGAACTAACATAATTAATGGGATATCTATTGGAAGAGAACTCACCCAAGATTTCAAGGACCCAATGGCCCTGATGACTGTTTTATTTTTGGAAAGTTGAAGAAGGTACAGTACATGAAGATCAATTCTCCTAGACTTGCTCTAAAACAATAAGAAACAGCTCATTAAAGAGCTAAAATAGTGGAAAGGTTGGGAGGAAATGACCATGTAATCCTGAATGTCAAAATATTATAAAAAAGAAAGTGAAATGTAACATGAACATTAGATTTCAGGTAAACCCATTTCAAGTTAAGTGGGATCTCATGGACAGACATTTTCAAGATAAAAGGAAAGCAGAAGGACTGGGTACTTCTAAAAAAATAAACTAATATACTTATAATTACACATTCCTATAAAAATGGGGGACATTATGGGAATCTAGAGGCTTTGCTTTTAATGTATCTAATAAATAAAAAGGACATGCCTGGGAAATGAAAGTTGGGAGTAATCACCAAGAAAGCATACCAGCAAGTGACTAATATCTACAAAAAGAAAGTAGAAAGGCTAAAATGCAAATGGAATTGTACTTTTCTTCACAAGGGAAGCAATAAAAGATATATTTTTTTGCAATGTGAATAAAAAGGAAGGAAAACTCAGGTGACTTACGGACCTTATGGGATTTCAGAATGAGGTTGAGTTTTTTTTCCATGAGGATTTGATAGATAGTTTGGCTGAGGACTTGACTGCAATCTGATATAAATGAATGTTAGAGGCCTTGGACTGAACATGGGTAAAAGTGTATATTTTCTACAGTGTGACAATAAGGACAGGAAAATTTCATTATTTCTGTGCTTTTATTGAACTCATGAACAGCTTTGTTTATGATGATCTGAATTTGTCTGAGTTGTAGAAACAAAAGTCAGGAATATCTCCCACTAAAGCATTTTCATCCTTTTTGGTGAATAAAGTCAACTTGGATTGGATCAACTTAAAGTTGGACTGTTACTGGATAAGTCCAGTTGAGTGCCTACGTTTTGTAGGATTGAGATCTGGATGGGGAGGAACAGGTCCCAGGATTAATCCTGACAAGAGTAAGTAGCTATGGAAACTGCTCAAGTTGTTCTAGGAGACAAAGAAAGTTTCATTTATTAACCTGCAAATTTCCTAATGGTAAGAATAGTTAAACAATAGAGCAGATTGCTTCAAGTAATAATAGAGTATTTTATTGGAGAAGGTAATTAAACAGTGGCTAGCTGTACTCTCTCAGGCATGTTATAATAGTGGGCATAAAATGGATTAGATGGTTTTATATTTTATGGTTCTATTCTTCAGAACTTTAAAGGGCAACAGAAATATGTTTTTGAAATGTTTTTTTCCAAATTACAAATAGTATTGTGTTTATATAAATTACTTGTTTGAGTCAACCAGTAGAAGTCAAATACTATATATATGCCTAATCATACTCAACACTATCTTATCCTAATTAAAGACTAAACCTTCCTTTAGACCTGTCTATTATATAGACAGAACACAAGTTTCTGTAATATTGTTAGATAAATTAAGGATATTTTTATCCCCTTGACTGGGATTATAGAAATTTGTCTCAGTGAGAATATGGACCATGGATTTCAATATATTATATGAATTGTTAGTACAGTAATTCTGTGCAATTGAATAAATCATTACTTTCCTCCTTTTCAGATGCTGTATGAACCTTTGTCAACTACCCGCTGTTTCTTAATGTCAAGGAAACCAAAATTTGACTTGTGGTATTTGCTATATGGTAATTCTTTCCCTTGGGAAAAAAAGAAAAAAATATTGACCCATTTCCTTTGCTCCAAGATTTAATTTATATAAAACTTTCCTTGTTATAATATCTTGCCTTCATTACAGTTGTTATCATGGAAATTTGACAAATAAAATTTAAATATCTCCTGCATTATTATTTTAATTGAATAATCACACTTGGAAAAACATAAAAGGTTGAGAGAAATGACTGAACGTTAGCTCATGTTGAAGCAAAGGCAACAGGTAATGACTCTGTAGTAAAAAAAAAATCACATTTCTTATTTGAGTTTGACCACATTGTTGTCAGAAGAGAAATAATATTGACTGTTGTTTGCATTCCCCTTTGTTTAATCCTTGACTGATATTTTATTTATTTGTATTGCTACATTATACTTCAGGGATTTGAAATGTATCCCAGTTAAATGAATAATTTTACTTACAGTACTTCAGCAAAAACTGCCTTTTGGAGGGATAAGCGTATCTTTCTCTCTATAGTCAAATAACTCAGAAATCATTTGCTCTTAAATACTGGTATAAAGTTATTTATTGCTCAATAAAGATATCACTAATAGTATTACTGAATAACATGAATACATGCAAATATGTAGATAGGCATACACATTTGCCTCTCAGACCATTAGTGTGCACTATATAAGGAAACTTGTTTATAGATTTAAAAAATGCTACTTTGTTCTTGAAAGCATGCAAGAGTTTCTCTTGGCCCCATCTTATACCAAAGAGAATCAAGTTGGGCTAATAAAGTTTTATTTTCCCGAACTTTCCATTTTTCCAGGAATGTGTTACTCTTCCTTCTCCCTTAATGGTTCTTCTATTCCAAGGAAACAAACCACAATACAATACAGACAGTGGTGGGATTCAGGTTTTTTTTACCACCAGTTCTGTGGGTGTGGCTTGGTGGGCATGGCTTGGTGGGTGTGGCTATGTGGTCATGTGACTGGGTGGGCTGCTGCATCTCTGGCCCGTTTTTTGCCTAGAAAGCCTTGAAACCTTGAAGCCTCCTGGCAGCCAAATAGGGGTGTGTGGGGATACAGCCTCGTGCCCCGTTTTTGATCTAGAAAACATCCCTGAAGCCTCCTGCCAAATAGGGGCATGTGGAGACTCCTGGAATGGGCAGGGAGGAGCGGGGCCAATCAGATTGGTTCTCTGAACCAATCAAAATTATCGCTATCAGTTCTCCTGAACCTGTCAGAACTGGCTGAATACCACCTCTGAATAGAGACCCATCTGTGTGCTTATGTGCACTCTAGCATATTTACAAGCATGAATGGTTTTGTGGCACTAATGCCATCACTATTGTGTCCACCTTTATACAAGACACTGGGAATTAAAGCATTATCAAAGAGGCTCAGCTTTATTACATCCCAGTAGAGAACAATCAATTGCTTAAAAGCCAACTTTGTTAATAGAATATATAATAGACAGTAAGAATACAAGTGTTTTCAGTCATGGTATCTAATTTTCTTTGCATTTTCACCCCAAGCCATTCCTACCCAACGTAGGGGGGAAATCTTGCATT
Source organism: Boaedon fuliginosus (assembly GCA_027560395.1). NCBI lineage: Eukaryota > Metazoa > Chordata > Lepidosauria > Squamata > Lamprophiidae > Boaedon > Boaedon fuliginosus. The sequence continues at coordinate 10,225 of JANHGC010003447.1, forward strand.
CTTTAAGTGATTTATTTATTTTCATTTTATTATGCAGGGTCCCTCTTCTTTTTTAGAGAGCCTGCTATGTAAGTGAAATATCTTAATTGAAAAAAATTGAAAACTATGCATCCTAGAGTGAATATGAACTGCAAAAATGGTGACCATATAGACATTACAGAAGGGGTTGGATGTTAATCAGGGATAGTACAATAAAAACATGCCAATGGGAAATGGCTAAAGAAAGGAAAACTGTGAATATTGGGGAATAGTATTCCATGGGGAAATATCCTTTAAAAGAATAAATGGTAAACAGTGTTGAGGGAATAGCAATGAAACTATTCTAATAATCAGTAGGGAATGGTAATATGAGAGAAGGTAGTGATTTTGGGGGAACCAGAATATATAAGCAGTTTTTAGGGAAGAGCAAATAATCCCTGAGACAACACGTACACTTCAGGTATTTGAGAGAAGGTTCCATCTCATATATGCTCTGTAGAGATTCTTTCCTTTTTCTTAAAGCGACATTTGGATGAGAATTTACGGGGAGTTAACCAACACATAGCTTCAATAATAAGAAGGTCAGTAGAAGAAAAAAGGACTAAGGAGGAGTAAAAGGTCAGCCTGTAGTTTGGGGGTAGGAGAGAAAAGACAAAGAGAAAAGGAACCGAAAAGCTAGCCTATATATACGGATAGAAAATGAATTGATCAGGGAGAAGACCTCCCACTCTCCCCTCAAAAAAAATCTGGCAAATCTTTCTGTGTCACAATCCTGATTCATGAGAATTGGTGGCAGATAGGGCCTGCAGAAGTTCATGGAAAGAGGGAAAGTCATACATATGGTTCCCTTCAATAGTTGTCCATTAGTGTTCTTTGACTGCATCATATCAGTCTGCTTCTGTTTTTTCTATTTAGGCCTGATCAACTGAATATAGGCAGCTGATTCTTCTAGCTGTGGAAACTACCTCAGCATGGGCTACCTGTGGAAACCAGGAAGACTGTACTTCACTTAGGCTAGTTCAGGGGGGGTCAAACTCATGTTGTCACAGTGGCATCACATGATGTATCAGGACTATTTTCCCCTTCGCTAAACCATGCATGGACGTGACCAGCATGTGACGCATCCGGCCTGTGGCCTGGGAGTTTGACAGCTCTGGTCTTGTTGATCCCAAGGAAACCTGGCTTCAAATGGCTCAAGGAAGTTCCCTGAATAACCAAAAACTTGCAAGGAAAGAGGGAATCTTGCAATTGATTCTTCAGCTGCAGGAGTTTTTCCTTGAGCAGCTTCACTTAGAAATAAAAAGACACTGTAAGCTCTGAGAGAAACGGGCAGTTTAGAAATATGGACTATAAATAAATAAAAATAGATGAATGAATAAATGAAATAAATATTTTTCTCAGTTTCTGATAAAAAGATTGTTTTATGGTCTGTTAGCTCAATGTGCCTTATTAAGGGAGAGAGATATGGTTGCTGAATCATCCCCTTACCAGGGCCAAATTTAGAAAAGGCTTCCCAGTTGCAGTTGTCTTAAAAATTTACTCTCTCTTTTATCTTGCATTCAAGGTGATAATCACTTATGAGATTTGTAATCTCAATAGGAAGCCTACATAGGCATTCCATTTCATCACAATTGAAATTTTATTCCCCTGAGCATCATTGGCATTAAAATGAACCAAATATCACATCAGCAAGGAAGTAGGACAATAAGGGAAGGATTATTTCTCAGAAGCACTAGACCCTAGTAACCCTATGTCTCCTCTAATACTTGCTGTGTTGTCAAGTATTTTTTTTGTTCTTGCTTAAGTTTAAAATGGAATTTTATTAGCAATGGGATTTGGGGAATGGGAGCCATTCAAGATAAATGAAAGAGAAGGATTTCTGATCAATTTGGGCCCTTCATCCTAGTTTCTTTCAGTTATGCTATATTTCTCAATTATGCTTCAGTTACCGAAAGGTGCTTTTTCAAAAGGCAATTGGACTTTGTTTTTCCAATGTAAAAAAAAAACAAACACCAAAGTCCAGTTGTCTTTTGAAAAAGCACCTTTTGGACATCATCAAAAGCCACTTTGGAAGTAAAGAGAATATTAAAAGTAGATAAGAATACAATGAAAAAAAATTGACATCATGAAATGTAAGGACATTTCAATGAGAACAAACATCATTATAATTAAAATGTTCCTTTCCTAATTGTAACATATGAGTATAAAAATTGGGCAAACAAATGTGAGAGAAAGGTAATCAGATACCTTTGAAATCATGAATTATGGATTTGAGGGCAATGTCATGGACTGCAACAACCAGTTAATTAACTGTAGACCAAAGAACGAGTGATTTCTCTCTTAAAGTGATAATCAGCAAACAAAAATTTACATTCTTTAAATATGTCATGAGAACAGTAGCGGGATAGAAAAAACAGCCAAGCTTTGCAAGGTTGAGGGAAATAGAAGAAATGGAAACGGCAAATAAAATGAATTGATTGGATCAAAGGTGTTATGGAATGTCTGGAATAGCTACAAGTTATTACTACAGAAACCTTGAGAAGGGAAGTACTTGCTCGTGCAGTCACCAGGGGTTATGTCTGACAGCACCTAATTCAAATTGCTCACTTAAAGAACAATTGTGTACATTTACTGCTCCGTTCCTATTTTAAGATGCACTGAAGTACTTTTCTTTCATTTCTTAGCAGAGCAACATCTGTAGTAGTTATAAGCAGTGGGTTCCCCCACCACTTACTGATTACATTGATTTAAATGCTGTGGTGATCATGCACTAAATTTGGGGAGCATTGTGCTAAATAAGAGCATGTCAAAGTGAATGCCCCTCCTCTGAGATTATGATTAATTATTAAATGTGGTTCTCTGAATTGCTCCCTAAAATCATAGCAATCATCTTAAAAAGCTAATGACCCAGCTCAGCAGATACCATCAATCAAATTGCCACTTAACTTTTCAAGACAGATTGATAGTGTTACATTTCTCATTACCAGACTGGACTCCCTGGGTAGCTGATTCATACATGCCTCTTATACATTCTACCACCCCTCTCTTTCTTTTCTTTTCTACATACAAGCCTGTGAAGATTCAGATGCTGAATAATTTGGAAAACATCTGTGAGCTTTCACAATAGATGGAAGATCCTGTTATTTTTGGAGCAATGGGAACGATTTTCTTGAGTGAGAATTATAAAAGTGTGTAATTATGAAATTTGATCAACTTCAAAATATATATATTGTCTTGTCTATAATAATACTGTAGGTAGCCTATAATTATAGTGTTCTTTTTTAAAAACTGTAATTATTTTTTTTTCACACACATCAGCAGCGAGCCTACTTACAGCTCATGAATTGCACACATGGTACTTCAACGTACGTTTCTCATGGACGTAGAACTGAGGTTCTAAGATGGAAGTCATTCAAACATACAATTTAATAACTTACAAATATTCTTGTACTTTTCAACTCTTGCATATGAATAACTCCAAAATATGGACTGCACCGCTTATATCAAATATTTAACTTTGCTTAAGCCAATAGGGCTATATTTATCAGCTAGTCATTTCTATGTCTGCTAGATTTCTGGTTAAATTAGTTTCATTGGTCTGCTGATGTCTTTTGATAGGAGTTAGTTTTTTTAATTCATTGATTTTCTGTGCTTGTCACAGGAGTTTGGAAGAAATCTTTACCCTAGCCAAGAATCAGCAACATTTTGGGAACAAAAGGGAAAACAATATGTGATGTTAAACCCATCACTCAGGATTCTGTGATTGATTTTTAAGCTGAAAATGGCAAGGGCAAATTGGTGTGATTTTTCTTAGAGTGGCAATAGTGGAGCAAATCCGGATTTTCCTTTTCTGGTTGCTCACCCCCCAAACTTTCTGTAGTTTAGTTTCTCTTTAAGCGTCATAAAATAGAGAAACATTTTTGGGTAATCTTACAAAACATAACCTCAATAAATTTTAAATTTTAGGTTTTTTTAAAAAGTACTCCTGTACCTAATAATAACTGTGATGTTTTAGAATGTGTCTTCTGTGACAAAACTCCTATAACAGCTGTTGAAGGTTCTATTCGCATCTTCAGTTAGTTGCTCTTAACAAAATGGCTGCTACTTGTTTTCTGTAGAAATGAGGTAACATATGATTTCTCACAAGTCTAGACCAGGTCTAGACTAAGTTCTAGGACACAGACCTCACTATACCACAACACACCCAACTGCCTTTTGTCCATTCTTTGTCAACTTGATTGGTTCAGTCTGTGAAGCAGACGTGGGGAAACTATTTTTTTCTCTCTCAAGAGTCACAGGGATTCAAGACAATCAGAAATTTGATGGAATGTAATATGGAGATTGATCCCCAAGAGGGAGGAGGTGCATTCCAGAGGAGTAAGAGGCAATACAGGCTAGATATTAAGTGTGAGAGAAAGAGGGTAAAGACAGGCCCTTTCTAACAGTTAACAGAATAGCAATAGAACTTAGACTTATATACCAGTTCACAGTGCTTTGGAGCCCCATCTAAGTGGTTTTACAGAGTCGTGCCCCAAACAATCTGGTATAGTAGTGTGTGTCTGTGGTGATGGTGGTGTAGATGAAGATGGTAGGGTCCTCAGTCTAGCAAGATTTTGTCTATAGGTGTGAAACATAGAGAATTCAACTTGGAAGAATCACCACATGTCATGCTTTCAGCCTGACAGAAAGCACATAGTATGGAAAACACCAAGGTGATAAATTCATACAGCATAGCCATTTAGGATTGTGACACTTTACAAATATTTGGCTTTGAGTCTCAGATTATTTTCCTTATTAAGTGTGAACAAATACTCCTACTTTTGACTTTTAGTTAGAACTATTCCAGAGGAGCAAAAGGCACTGAAATATAATTAATGTGAATCATTTAAGAATGCATATTAGCACAAACTAATTACAGCCTTATAGGATAAAATTATTCAGTATCAGTATTTTAGATGTGGTATGTATCCTTGGATGGGAAAATGAGCAGGCAAAGTGTGCAAATCCTAGCCTTCCTTTCATTTAGACCATGTACAATAGTTTAATTAAAATTAATAAAGCAGGAAAGATTTTGCAAATGGAAGGGATGTTCAGAGATAATTTTTTCAGCTGCAATGAATGAGTAATAAATACAGAGAAGTAATTATAGGGATCTGCTAAAGACCTCTAGGGTGGAATGAACATGGCCAAAGAACACCGAATGAGGAAACAGAACAAGCAACAAGACACTGATCATAATGGCATATTTTAATTACAGTGAAGGAAATTGGGAGCAGCTTGTGATATTACTGCCAATGCGCTTATAATGATGAAGAACTAACAGGATTTTCTCTAGACAATTGTTAAGTTGTAACCTACTGGGATCTGAGGTATGAGCTCAATGTTCTTCTAAAAATAGTTCTGAACAGGAAAATGACAAACCAAGTTTCTCTGTGACTTAAATGAATAAACAAAAGGAACAATCTAGCTATCTCCTTTTCTGGGCCATAGAACACCTGAGACCTAAGAAGGAACAGTCTACATTTGCTAGTTTGGCCTAACAGAAAGCAAGAGCGACAGTTACAAATCAATTGTGTAGTGTCCTGCAGCTGCCCCCAAAATAAAATAAAAAAATAGTCTGCACTGACAGAATTGACTCAGAGAGGACCTCAGCTCATCATCATGGTGCGCAAATGACAAATGTGTATTGTGGCATCCTGACTCAAAGTGCACCTTTTTGTGTTTGTATCACAGGGTTCTATGCAAGTACAGTACATAAAGAGTGGAGTTTGTGATGTGACACCATACTATAGGTTTTTTCATTTGTTCCCCTAAAGCAGGAATAATAGATTTAAGTTATAAGAAGACAACTTTTAGATGAAAACCAGGAACTAGTGATCAAACTAGTTCAACAGCCTAGCATTTTGCAAAGTAAAATGGGAATCATTATCAGAGAAGGGACAGAGGTGCAGTCAGAATTGCCAGCATGATTATCTTCATATCAGTTAGTGGGTCATGAGTGCCACAGTGAGAAAATCAAGACAAGCTGTACCTACACACACACATACACCCACACCCACACCCACACCAAACCCACTCCCTCAAATAAAAATTGTTCACCTGCTCGGTACAATTGCATCCCTTCTAATATTGTCTGGATTATCTCACTGAGTAGAAGGGTTGCAGAGAGCAGATCTGCAAACAGTTAAAATAATGTTTGTTTGTTTGTTTCACTTTTATGCCGCCCAATTCCCGAAGGACTCTGAGCGGCTTACAACATGGATAGCAATA
>JANHGC010003447.1:26907-41420 GCA_027560395.1 Boaedon fuliginosus
GTTCAAGATTGTTCTGGTTACACCACGAGGCTAGTTGTTCAACCTCCCGTCTGTATGCAGATTCATCGTTGTCTTGACTGAGACCAATCACTGTTGTGTCATCTGCAAACTTCAGTATTTAAAGACTATTCTTATTAATAATCCCATGGCTGGCAGTTATTTCCAAGATCCAGACCTCATTGAGATCCTGACACTCTTGATAGTTTCTTGATTCGGATATTGTTTTCTATTTGATTGTTTGCATGGTGTTAATCCCTGCTTATCCAAATATTGGCTGCTGGAAAGAATATGTTATGGTCTTATATTAACTAATTTTTGCTCCATTGTGTAAATGGAGCCATGATAATCTATTTGGGTTATTTTCTGCTGAATAGTTTGGACAGTTTCTGACTCAGAATATAAAACTAATAATGCAATTGTTTCTATTACCTTGGTCCAATTTACCAATAGACAATTGACATTTCTGATCTACAGTATATAATTCTATAATTCTTACACACATTTATTTTGACATGTTTCTTTCTGTACCATTTTTGCATTTTTAAACATTTTGTTTCCAGATAGAGATTTCTAAGTTTATTTCCTTTCAAACCACACATCTTACATTTTAAAAAGCTTAATATGATAACATAGCATCCAAAGACGTGTAAATTCCAGTGGATAGATACATTCCCATCTCCAATTTGTACAGAAACATGCTAATATTGAATTTTTCAGGCTACCTACTTTCCTAATCTCTGGTGGCCCCTTGTGTATAACACTGAATTCTGGGGTTATAGACTCATTCTATACACTAACAAAATAAATTTAACATGCTCTGATAAATAGTAGGATGTTATGATATAGAAGTGGTATCATCAGTATTCTCTTTAGCTGCTTTGGGCAGGATAAATAACTCAGGAAGTAGCATCTCTCATTTGAATGAATGGCTTTGAATATTTAATAGAGTCAATGTAATGTGGTTGGTGCACATGTCACTGTATTGGACTCCCAAATGTGGCCTTTCCTAAGCAAAACATGCCAAGATATAAGCTAAGCAAGTGATCTGAAAATGTAAAAATGATGAGGTTACAATTGCTTGTCTTTGTCCTGCCACTTAAAAGAGCACCTCACATTCCCCTGGGATAATACATTTAGGTGGGCAGATTCAGCCACAGGTTAACACAACCCTTTTGATTTGTGGTAGTTGATAAGAGTTTTGGGGCAGACAAGTTATCTGTCTCAACCATTAGCTCTCCAGCATGCTGGAAGCAGAATTCTGGGAGCTGAGGTTCATACATCTTAAAGTTGCAAAGATTGATAAACATTGCATTGCTTTTCCATCTCTATGTGAGCTAACAGGCAGATCAGATGAAATAAAGGTGTGGGTGAGGGCAGATCTATCCCTAGGGTAACAGAGTCCATGTTAGCCGGACAGAGTGGCTAATGAGATGACAATGAAATGTTTATATGATATAGCACAATTCTTCATGAGCAATGGACACCAAATAATAAAGGATCTAGTTTCAAGATTCTTCTTTCCATGTATTGTTAAGATATGTTTGTATATCCAGAACACAAACAACTCTGAAGTGGTAGCAGCAGTTTTGGCAGATGAAAACTTTCTCTGCTCTCAATGCCATCCTATGTGGTGAAACTACAGTTCCTGCGAGCCAAACTAGGAGCTGACATGTTGAAAGTGGTTTTATGACATCTGGAAACCACATGGTTGAAGAAGGCTGGGAGAATAAAATGGATCATCATTTCAAAACTGGGACTCAACATTTGGCGCAATTTCTGAAAGTAAACTGTTATGTATCTTTTTGAAACTTTACAGAGGTCTTGGATATAGTTTCTAAAGGCATGAATAAGCAACTGCAGGATTCAAGCATTGCCATTTAAAAACTGTTTTATTTGAATTTTATTTAATAAATGTTTTAATACTGCTTTCATTAAAAAAACAATATCCAAGTGATTTGCAATATGAAAAGTTATACCTATTACATGGAATTAAAAAGAGTCATTTTGTTATTTTAAAGAGAAAACAGATTAATAATTTAGTTGGATTGATTCTTGTGGAGGTGGTTAGTCTGCTTGGAGTGGAGTGACTTATTTATTTTAGTCCTTTGAACAACTTGGCTTGTAACTTGGGGGTCATTAAATATGTCTTACAGTAGTGAATATCATAAATGTCTTTCTGAAGGAGGGCAGGATGCCCCCTTCTATAAAGGACACAACTGCTAAACCTCTTTTCACAAAATCTGCCATGGATCCTGCAGAAATGAACAATTATATATGAGTCTCTAACTTCCCATGATAAGAGTGTGGTACCTTTTCAACTGGAGAAAACAGCTTATCTCAATCCATTTTAAACTGGCTTCAGGGTGAACTGGAAGACTGAAACTATCTTAACCACCCTGATGGATGAGCTTTGTTTGTGAATTGACAAAAGGAATATGACTCTATTACAGTACTTCTTAATCTCTCAATGGCTTTCGATGTGATTGAGCATGGTGTCCTTCTGGATTGCTAAAGAAATTTGGGAATAGCAGGCTTGCCTTTGCAGTAGTTTCGTTCCTATCTCTCAGGCAGATTTCAGAGGGAGACACTTGGAAACAGTCACTTTTTGCAATGGGACTATTATTTGATGTCTCTCAGGATTCTATTATGTCTCCAGTGCTTTTCAGTCTCCACATAAACTGTTGGGGATATTGTCAGGAGAGCTGAAACTGGCTGATGAACCCAGATTTGTGATATCTTCAGGAAATAGAGTGATTTCCTTGAACACCTGCTTGAAGTCAGTAACAGACGGGATGAGATAAAATAAATTGAAATTTAATCTAAGCAAGACAGAAGTGTTCTTTATTATGGGCTAAAAGTCTGTAGAGATTCTCAGTCATCCAGGTCATGGTTGTTCCAAAGGTGCTTTTTCAGGAGGCAACTGGACTGCTTTGTGCTTTTTTTTAAAGGCATTTTGCTTCTCACCCAAGAAGCTTCTTCAGCTCTGACTTTATTATGGGCTATAATTCCAGAATGGTGGTAGACTATAATCTTTTATTTGGAATAGGAGTGTATTCTCCAGTAGGAAAGGGTATGTAGTTTGGAGATACTTCTAAACCAAATCTCTCTCTCCACTTTCCCTGGCAAGAGCCAGGAAAACCTCTTACCAGCTTTCTTTGGTATGCCAATTTTGTTCCCTTGCAGAAGAAAATGTTGGCGTTAGAAGTTGGGATCTTGGAATCAGCTACATAACACAGAGTTATCAATAAAATGGTTTTTTTAGGCTATATAGTTAAGGTCCAAGCTATTTGAGAAAGTTCTTTGTCTATATGAACCTCCACACATTTTGAGATAATCTGATAGTGATTTGGGATTGAGCCTTCTCTATTTCCATCCCAGCTCTTTGGAAAGCACTTCCTGAAGAGCTAAGAAGCTTAATAGCTTTATTAGCTTTTAAATGCTTTTTAAAACACATCTGTTTGAATAGGGATTTAACTAATTCTTAACTGTAATTAATAGTAGCTCTTTTGTTTATTTTTATTGGCATTCGGTGTTATTCTAAATTCTTTTAATAGCTTTATTTTAAATTAGCTCTTTTAATAAAAAATAATTTTACCATAAATTCTTTGGAGGCTTTGATACTTAGCAATATATTAATTTAAATGATCTAAAAATAAATATTATTCAAATACATTTTAATGTAAAATTTATTTTTTTCCAAATGTAGATTAAGATCAGTCAGAATTCTCTGGTTAAAATACCACTGAACAGTTAGCAAAAATGGCTAGGGTGTTTATGAAATTATAATATTGTACAATTAAGCAATATGATTCCATTCAGATAGATTTCTTCACCGTTCAATCAACCTTGTTAAAGAGATATGGGAGCTGATATTAAAACATCTGAAAGATACTTATTTTGCAGTTGTTTTTGGAGTCTGATCTTGATTGAGTCTGCTCAGTCTGCTATCGCCTGTTAAAGATCTTAAGCAGTTTTCTTAGATTGGTCTGTGTTTATTGTTAACTAGTTCAGTACCCAAAATGTAAGAAATTGGACTGGAGCAATTCTATAAATACAGGTATTCCTCAATTAATGTCCACAATTGAGCCCAAAATTTATGTTGCTAAGTGAGGAATTTATGTTGTTAAGTGAGTCTTTCACCATTTGATGACTTTTCTTTACATATTTGTTAAGTGGATCACTGCAGTTGTTAAATTAGTAGTACAGTTGTTAAGTGAATCTGGTTTTCCCATGGACTTTGCTTATCAGAAGGTTGCAAAAGGTGATCACAAGACCCTGGGACATTGCAACCATGATAAATGTGAGCTACTTGTCAAACATCCGAATGTAAATCATATGACCACATGGATGCTTCAATAGTTATAAGTGTGAAAAATGGACATGTCACTTTTTCAGTGCTGTTGTAAGTTTGAACAGTCACTAAACGAGCTGTTGTAAGATGTGGACTACCTGTACACTACTTACAGTAGTACCCCAGAATTGGAGATAACTGTTCAATCATTTACTGGCAGAAATTGATAACTGTTTCTCCCAGTTCATTTCTGCATCCTAGGCATACAATCCAAGTAAATTTTCTTCCTTAATCTGTCTGATTTGGACATTCTAACCACCAACCACAAGCAACACATCTTCTGTTGATTTCAGTTGAACTTGACCATAACATTAACCATTCTCCTATTTTTCTGAATTAGTGGTTGGAGCACAAAATTGGATGGTCATCATTTTAATAAGATATCCACAAAGTCTTTTGCTATTATTTGGTCACCAATCACATTGTACCTAGGTATGGTCCTTGTTACATCCTTTCTACCTATGAAAGCAACATTGTTTGTTGTTTTTCATGTCCGGAGTAGTAAATAGTGTGATTGTCTGACTGAAAGTATTCAGCCCCAGTCCCTCCCAAGTTGCCGATGCATATGATATCAATCTGTATCAATTTCATTTAATCTTTCATTGTGTGGAGCTTTCCTGTGTTCATGGTCCTTACATTCCATATTCCCACTACATTCCTGACTTTGTAGTTTCAGATTTACTTTTCTGGATGGTAGCATCAGCAACTAGATGTCCCAAAGTCTTTAACCTATCCAGGCCATACATAATCTATCCAGGCCATACATAATCTATCCAGGCCATAGTATTTTGAAAGATCCTTGGCTCTTCCTCAGTAGCATGTTGAATTCCAACCTACTGGTAGGGCGCATCATCCAACAGTATATCATCCAACACTTTATATTGTATATTCATACAGTTTTCTTGATGAAATACAAGGATGACTTCACCTTCTTTAGCTCAGTGTGAAATATTGTCTTTGCTTTTATCATTAAATTGATCATCTGACTCTGGCCTTTTCCACCATTGCTGCTGCCCAATATAAGTACATGCTTGCTTTAGTTGAGGAGTTGGGATGGCTTTCATACCTTGGGCATCATTGCTGGGAATATATATACTGGGAAAATGTATCCTTAAGTCTTATTCACCTGTCCCATGAACACTTCCCCACTTTGATGACACAGCATAACAGGACTTGTTAGGGATAGCTGCAGACTATATTATGTTACACATATAATAGTATTTTATATAAGAGCCATGGTGGCACAGTGGTTAGAATGCAGTATTGCAGGCTAACTCATTGTTTACTGCTACAATTTTGATTCTGACTAGTTCAAGGTTGACTCAGCCTTCCATCCTTCCAAGATCTGTAAAATGAGGACCTGGATGGCTAGGGGCAATATGATGACTCTGTAAACCACTTAGAGACGGTTGTAAAATCACTATGAAATGGTATATAAGTCTCAGTTCTCTCAGCTATTATATGTATGTTATGCATATGTGGTATATCATTATGTGAATAGGAACAATTTGAGCAATGATTAATATTATTATGGAAAATTATCAAGTTGGGATCTAGTGAATGTTAAAATCCTATTGATTGGAAGAATAACATATACAAAGGCACTGGACTTGAAGTCTGAGTCTATTCACATTTACATGCATTGAGATAATGGGACTTCTTGAGTAAATGGGGATTGATTTCAGGTTAGACAGATAAACTATTATTTTATTTGTCTGGGATATCCTTAATGACTGTGGTTAGCTGTCAGAAATCAAACTGAAAAGAATTTGTTAAATTGCTTTTTTGTCTGTTAGGATATCTCTGAATGAAGCTAAAGGCAAAATCCTATTAAAAGTATGTGCCTTTTCCTTGTTTCATACTCACAGTTGAATATCTTGGTCATGGACAAATACATCATAATTCATTTCTAAGAAACTGCTTCCTATGCACTTCAGTTAAAAGTACTGCTAACATCAGTAATTTTTTAAGTCAGTGATGGCTACAGTGTGTGCAGAGTGAAGGACACAGATATAATACCATCATTATCCTTCTACAGAAGTTTTATTGGCTGATAACTTTCAAACTAACTTGATGACTCTTTTCAAAACTCTTCAGACACTCTTACTTTACCACATGTCTTTATTCTGCATATGTGCATTTTGCACATCTTCTATTTCTACCCATTTTCTAACATGGTGAACTTTGATAGAGTAATTTACCATTTTAATAATTTAAAATACAGTACTGTATTCTTGACAGATTTGAATTTTGAATTAAAAGAGTGTTTATAGCATGTGACTGCTATACTTGTTCTATGTTAAAAAAATGATGTGCTAGTTGCTATTATGCATATTTGTTAGTTTTAAAGGCAGCTATTATGCAACATGACTTACTAAAGGATATTAATATTAAAAAGCCTCCAATTAGTATATTTCCTTGACAACTGCTGGAAGATTTCCACCAGCAGATTGTGCAGTAAGATAATAAGAAATGAGTTCCTTCTGAGTTCAATTCAAATTTTGGTGATCTCAGAGAGATGCCCATGGAGGTTTCTATAACAGAGGTTTGCCGCTGCCTTCTGGGAATTTTTTCAATTACCTGTTTAGCCTGCAAACCCAGGTTTTCATAATGGACTCCCATCCAAGTATATTAACAAGGTCAAAGCTTGGTTAACATTGTCAAGATCCCCAAATGAAGTAGAATAAGAATTTTCCAAAAATCCTCCATTTCTCCATAGCCCTCCTGTACTGCCTGAAAACCCTTTATATCAGTTTTTTTCCCCTGAACAGAAAATGACATAATGAACGGAAGGAAAATTAAAAAATACAAGAAAAAAAGAAAAATTAAAGAAAAATAGATGAGAAAAAAATGAAATAAGGAAGTAGTTTCCAATATTCTATCTGGCAATTACAAATACAAATATATTTTAATCTCTCACCCTAAAATTACATCACATTATTCTTCTTTCTATAATTTATCCTTTCTAACCATCAACATCATTTAAATCCCAAGTTCATTTTTTTCATTTTTATGCAAAAATCCATGTAAGGCTTCCTGTCACCAATAAATGCAAATAATGTCTTTTCTTTAGTAAAAAAAAAAAAAATTCTATCCATATGAACAAAATCTTTCAACTTCACCAACCATTATTTCATACTAGTATTCAATTTTTCCAACTTTATTCATTTATTTATTTATTTTTATTTATTAAATTTATACCCCACCTCATTTGCCTGATCAAGGGGAACTCGAGGCAGCTAACAACAATAAAAAATTACAATATTTCACAATAAAAATATCAAAAACCACAATCAAACACATCCGAGGGGGTGCAGGCACATCAGTTCCAGGCCTTTGTCAGGTCTTTGTAGCTTTACAGAAGACCAATAAGGTAGGGATGTTCCTGATCTCTACAGGGAACTGGTTCCAGAGGGTCGGCACTGCCACAAAGAAGGCTTTTGCCTGGGGGCCCGCCAGCCAACATTGTTTGGCTGACGGGACCAGTAGCAAGCCAACTCTGTGGGACCTAACTGGGCGCTGGGAGGCATAAGGTAGCAGAAGGGGGTCTCAAAGTTACCCCGCTCCTAAGCCATGAAGGGCTTTAAAAGTTGTTACTAGCATCTTGAATTTCACCCGGAAGACCACTGGGAGCCAACGCAACCAGCGGAGGATGAGTGTTATACGGTGCACCGGGTACACACTCAATCACTCGTGCGGCCTCATTCTGAACCAGTTGAAGTCTCTGAGTGCTCTTTATGGGCAGCGCCATGTAGAGCACATTACAGTAGTCCAATCGTGAGGTGATGAGGGCATGAGCAACTGTAAGAAGAGCCTCCCAGTCTAGGAAGGGGCGCAACTGGTGCAGCAGGCAAACCTGTGCATAGGCACCCTTGGGCACAACTGAAAGATGGTAGTCTAATTGTAGCTGCAGATCCAAGAATACTCCCAAGTTGGACACCCATTCTGTGGGGAGTAATTTGTCTCCCCCCAGCTGAGAGATAGATAATCAACTGGACCACGGGGGGCAATACCCACAGCCACTTGGTCTTGTCAGGGTTGAGCATGAGCCTATTGGTCCCCATCCAGACCTTCAGACTTTCCTCCAGGCAATGGGACATCACCTCAGCGGTATCACTAATTCGACTAAACTTTGTACTAAATGCACTAATGCACTAAACTTTGTGCATATAATAATCTCATCCCAGTTATATATTAAAATATTCTTCCATGACTTTTTTTCTATTTTATCTATTAATTCTAAAAGAAAAAGTTCTGTCCACATTTCTATATGGATCTTTAAAATTCTCTGTATCAAACTATATTTAATATTTGAATCCAACTTTTTAAAAGGTTTTTTACATGTTCGCAAAGCATAATAAATTGTCCTTTTATGTAGTCTATGGAAATGGAAATGTAAAGTTGATTTTTGGTTTGGACTGAAATGGTTCTCCATATTACATTTATTATGAACTTAAACACCCTCCAGAGGAGAGCATAGTTTCAGAAATTTGTTTATTTATACATATGGACAAAGACACAGAGAGAAAAGTACATGCACACGCAAGCATACAAATATGCTAAATCTTATACATAGAGAGATAATAGAATAGCAGAGTTGGAAGGGACCTTGGAGGTCTTCTACTCCAACCCCCTGCTCTGGCAGGGAACCCTATACCATTTCAGACAAATGGTTGTCTAATCTCTTCTTAAAAACCTCCAGTGTTGGAGCATCTGCAACTTATTGAGGCAAGTTGTTCTACTGATTAATTGCTCTAATGGTCAGGAAATTTCTCTGTAGTTCTAGGTTGCTTCTCTCCTTGATTAGTTTCTATCTATTCCTTCTTCTTCTCCCTTCAGGTGCTTTGGAGAATAGCTTGACTCCCTCTTCTTGTATATTTGGTTATGCTTATTGGTTTTCTTAAGCTATGTATTATTCCTCAGGGGTTTTCGGCAAATCATTCTTATCTGTTTTTATTTTTCTGTTAATCACTGGAACAATTTTTGTTTTTGTTTCAAATCCTAAAAGAACGTTTGGATAGAGAAGTCTCTTGTGTTGGTTAAAATAGCTGCTTTATGACTGAAGAGATTTAATCCTGTCCTCATTACCCCTGAACTTATTGTCTCATGCTGTGAAAAATTAGCTTTTTCTGTACAAAAGTAAAACAATAGCAGTTTCCTAAGCCATTCTATTAGGCAAGCTCACATGCTTAAGAGGAATTGGCTGATTGTATTGTTCAGCTGTCTCATGCCTTTATCAAGATTTATTGGAACAGCCAAACATCCTTTGAACATTCACTGTACACCATTCTAACTTAAAATTATCCAAAAACATCTTAGATTTGTTACACATAAACATATTTTGGGGATTCCCATTTTCTGAGCACATTCTAAACAGCTTTACATAATTTACACAATAGAAGGTGATTTTGTAATCAATGAAGCACATAATGATGCCCTTTTGGAAAACTTTGGCTTTCTCAATTATCCAACATGCATCAGCAATAAGGTTTTGTGTTCCTTGGCATTTTGTAAAGTCAGCTTGAACATCTGGCATCTCCTTTTCCTTGTAGAGCTTTAATCTGCATTTGATGATCTGAAGCATTATTTTTTTGGCATGTGAAATTAAGGAAATGATATTGGTTAAGTCTCCTTTTTTGGTATTGGAATGTAGATTGACCTCTTCCAATCTGTCAGCCACTGTATCCAGATTTCTTGGCATAACGTGGCTGATTCTTCTGTACTTGCTGTATTTCTGTGGATATTCCATCATCCCTTGTAGCCTTCTGACTTGATAATGGCTGATCTAAGTTCACCTTCTAATCTTAGGGGTCCTTGGAAAGAGATAATATCTTCTAAAGTATGTTGGGTGTTGACATCTCTAGAGTACAGTAATTCAATATATTCTTTCCACCTTTATCTTCTTTGAATTGATTATTTATTTGTTTTTTTGTTAAATTTATTTGCTGCCCATCTCACCATGAGGCTACTCTGGGTGGTGTCCAACAATAAGATGGGGGAAAATGATAAAAAAATCTAACCATAACAATGGTAAGGAATAAAACAAAAAATGTACAATAATATGAAATTAAAAAGATGAGTGTAGGGGCAGCAGGAAGCACATGGAGGAGGTGGGGTCAGCTAGTAAGTCCAGTAGTCAACTCCAGTGATGCATTCCCCTATGGGGTTGCAGGCAGAGCCAGGTCTTTAGGCTCTTATGTAAAGATAGGAGGCTGGGGGAAAATCTCACTTGGGGATTAGGGGGCAGGACATTCTAGAGGCCGACCAGCAAAGAAGGCTCTTCTCTTAGATCCCACTAGCTTATTACCTGGCTTTGCCTGGGTACTTATGTATGTGTGAGTGCTCATCTTCTTTCCCCTCCTCCTCTTCTCCCTCTCCTCCTCTTCCTCCTCTTCATCTTTCCCCCCTTCTCATCCTGCTCATCATCATCTTCCCAGTCCTCCAGTCCTTGTCTTCTTCCTGTTATTCTCATCTCCCTCCTCTTCTTCCTCATCATCCTTCCTCCTCTTCCTAATTCTGTTTATCTTCTTCCCTCCTCCTCTTCCTCTTCCTTCTAATCTTCTTCTTCCTCTTCCTCCACTGCTGTTATTTTGTCGTATCCAAGAGAAGATGTCCTCGCCTTCCCCAAAGCTCCTCTGCAGCCACAGACAGTCTGGGGCAGAGGTGACCCCCATGGGGAAGAGCTTTGAGAGGCAGGCCCTTGCCCTTTCTGCTGTGACACAGCTGGGCCAGGACAGGTGCAGGGTTCCTGCTCCCCCCTCACCACCACTCTGCTTCCGGTTACCTGGCCAGGGCATGGCGGCCAGCAGCAGCAGCAGTGGCCTGGCATAGAGGACGAGGTCCTGGCTCTTGGAGCTCTTCTCCATGGGAGCATTGTTCACCTCCACCATGGCCCACTGGTCGACATGGAGGCGCTTTGGGGAAGGCAAGGATGCTTTCTGTTGGTGCATGGAGGGGCAAGGGGAAGGGTGGCAGGAAGCAGCTGAGCCCCTCCGAGGTCCACAAGGGAAGGGTCTGCAGTTCCCCTGTGCTGCTGGGGCAGGGCGTCCACGGGGCTTCAGGTGCCTCCTCCCTGCCACTCAGCTCCCGCTTATATGCCCAGGCAGCAGCAGCAGCCTGGCTCCTCTAGGCTCAATATAATAGTCTCAGGTCCACTGGCAGGTCTGTCGCAGTGGCAGCACCTTTGGTCAGGGCGAGTGGGCTTTTGCCATCTTCCAGGCTGGTTTTGTAGTCCATGGTCACGACCACAGAGGTGAAAGCGGCCTGCAGGGAAAGAGGCAGTGAGTATCCCACCCCATTTACCTGGCCGCCGCTTCTGCTCCCACGGTCATGGCCATGGACTACGAACCCAGGCAGCAGGGCGGCAAAAGCCTAGCCGGCCTGTCCAAAGTGGCTGATGCCACTGCCACTGCAACAAATCTGCCAGGGGACCTTTGAGGCTGGAGGAGCACAGGCATGGCAGCTCAGTTTCAGAATGCCGGTTCCATTTCAAATTTATTATTTATTATTACTTATTACATTTTTATGGCACCCAACTCCCAAAGGACTCTGGGTGGCTTACAACATGGATAGCAATAGCATTCAGATTTTATACACTGCTTATCAGAGTTTTACAATAGTCCCCAAGCAGTTACAGAGTCATCATATTGCCCACAAACAGTTTGGCTCCTCATTTTACTGACCTTTAGAAGGATGGAAGGCTGAGTCAACCTTGAGCCTTAGTCGGATTTGATCTGACAACCTGCTGAACAAGTCACCAGAGTCTGCAGTACTACATTTAACCACTGCACCACTGAGGCTCTACTCATGTGCAGTGGAGAATTGCTGCTTTTTTTGTGTTTGCATCCCAAAAAAGGGGTCAAAAAGGACACCTACCCTTTGGAGACCCCAACAATGCTTTTCTTACTACACTTTTCTTCCTATCTGCCAAGTTTGAGGTAGGTGGGTAGAGAACTGCAAGTTTGTATAAAGTACATACAAACAAACACCTCTCTTTCATAGGCATAGATCATTCAGAATTCCTTGACCAATCGGATACTTAACAGTCCTCCTTAGCTGGCACATTGTTGTCTGTCTACTATCCTTCAGCATGTCAATTTGAGGTTAAAAGCTCCTTCCAAGTCCAGACATATTTTGGATGATTTTTGTTGGTTTTTCAAATATGTTTTTCTATCTTCAATGTCTTCACATATGTGGCTGTAATATTGCTGCTTCCCTCTTCTAACAACAGTGTGAGTTCTTACTTGAGATTTTTGTCTTTCTTGCCTTTGGCTTTTCTTCTCTTCTTGGCAGTCTCTATGGTTTGTTTTGACATCCAGTTTGTTTTCTTTTGTTTTTTTCCCCCTCTTCCCACATTCATCTTTAACAACTTCTTTGAGTTAATTACAGATTTCCTCTGTTTCTCTTTCAATGAAGTTCAAACATCAAAGTAATTCCTGATGTTTATGCAGTTTGTGGAAATTGATTAGCTTTCTTCTTTACCTTAACTTGTACATGAACAGATCATGATTTTTTTTCCTACAAAGAAGTTTTCTTATATAGAATTGTACATATGAAAGAGAAGGTACTATATCAAAATATGGCTTTTAAAACATTATTAAATATCTGATTAAAAGTACCATATGTTATTAATATATAATTAATTGTATACTTTCTTAAATTGGAGAATGAAAAAATGGGTAGGAATTTATGCACACACAGAAAGAGTGTTTTGCCAGCTAAACTAGTAGAATGATAGCTTGATACCCAACTGCATTGAAACTCATCAAATTTGGTACTCGTGAAAATTTTGTCCCAGTACTCATAATTTGTTTTGTACTCAATACACAAGCTAGAACTTGTCAGTGTTGGCTGCTTTGTGATCATCTTCTTTTAATAACCCCATAATCCCTTGCGGGGTGGAGTCTGGACAATTGAATGGAGCTAGCAGAGTGTTTTAATGGCCGGATGCCCTTCCTGTCGCCAATGCAGAGTTTTGTCCAGCAGATATATCCTCATTGTGCCCAGAGAGAGAACTATCTGCCTCTACCTAGGATCGAACTCACAGCCTCCTGATTGTGAGTCGAGGGCTCCACCTCTAGGCCACTCCCTTGCAAATATAAAACTCCAGTACAAAACCCAATAATTCCTCAACTCCAAGACCAACCATTCTTGATGGGTTCCATACCACCCTGGGATCTCCAGGCGTGCTGGCTGAACCACGTCTTTGGGACAGTTTTTTGGAAGAGTGTCAACGTCTTATCTCCTCAGGGATGGTGTTCCACAAGAAGGGAGCCACCACAGAGAAGGCTCTTCTTCTCGGTCTAACCAGATGGACTTCCTTCAGAGAGGAGACCCATCACAACCTCCCCTGCCTCCCTGCTCTGGCGGGTCAGATAAGACATGGTTGGGCGAAGGACACCAGAAGATCTTGAAGCTGGAACAAGCTGAGGCCACATCTAATCTGGAACTCATGTGTCATAGGGTGGTCAAAACAGATGCATCCAGGAAAGAAATAACCATGGACAAATGGACAATTGGCCTCTTCTGCAACTATTCCCTAGCAGCTGATCTTAAAGGCAGGCCATCTGTGGTTTTATAGTGGGGGGGGAGGTAAACAGCCATCAAGTTGAATAGCCTCTTCCACAGAGAACATCTGTTGCCTCTTGATGTGAATCCTGAGATATTTCATGGCACCAATTGGCCCCTTCACACACCGCAGTGCTTCCCTAATGCTGACTAATACTTTGAGGTCTGTTATTATCAAATGAATAAGACCGTATATCTGTAGAAAAGCAGGAATCAACGAAGGGAGGGAGGCAGGCTCCAGGATGTTGGCTTGCAAGAGAAATGAATGTAGAGCGGTGTTTCTCAACTTCAGTGGTTTAAAGATCCGTGGGCATCAACTCCCAGAATTCCATGGGGTTGGGGGGAATTTATTTATTGCATTTTTTTTATTTATTACATTTTTATGCTGCCCAATTCCCGAAGGACTCTAAGCGGCTTACAACATGAATAGCAATAGCACTCAGATATTATATACTGCTTATCAGAGCTTTACAGCACTCCCCAAGCAGTTACAGAGTCAGCCTATTGCCCCCAACAAACTGGGTCCTCATTTCACCGACCTTAGAAAGGATGGAAGGCTGAGTCAACCTTGAGCCTGGGGATTCAATCTGACAAC
>JANHGC010003447.1:83451-100077 GCA_027560395.1 Boaedon fuliginosus
GGAAGGAAGGGAAGGAAGGAAGGAAGGAAGGAAGGAAGGAAGGAAGGAAGGAAGGCCGGCCAATATTGAGGTAACCCAATAGCTATAATTACTACTATTTCCTTTTCTCTGACAAACTGCTGTTGGAAGGCATTGCTTGTGGATGAATAGATGTACTGCATACACCTCATAGCTCCTCTTCTTTGCATTGCTGGCTCCTAGTATTTGTAATGATTTGTTTGCCTCTCAATGTTACGCCTGTTCTTTTTTGTTACATGCATTATCCTTACTGTCTAAGTAAGAAAAATTGGAGTGGTAAAGATCTACTGTGTGAAAAATGCTAGTGGTTGGGACTAATGCTGTGTGGCACAGAAAACCTAAATAATGTACAAAGATTTGCACTGATTTGACAGTGCTGAGAGAAAGTGTGCGAATGTCTACTTATGTAAGATGAAAATGCATCTTATAAGTGGTTTGTTGTCATAGTTAGTGATACTAGAAATTCCTGTTGTTGAAAGTATTTTTATTCCTTATGTAGGGCACTATAAATATACCTTTTATATTGTTTATTGTGTGAATGTGGAGGGAACTGTATTTGTAGAAGAATATATTTGTTTGTACACTGAAGACTATAATGCTACTTTATTACATTGCATTACCTTACTACATGCAGAATGTGTGGATTTAAGATATCCACCGGATTACGTTCTAGCATATTAAGCTTTAATCATATTAAAGTTCAAACATTACAGATGCATTTGCTTGGTAGAATTAGTAATGACCTCACAAGACAATTGATTATATGTAACCAGTTTTTCCATGAGTATTTCTGTTTCTGAATGATGACCCCATAATACATCAAGTATTTCAAGTTTTTCTGAATAATTAGTGGAGACAGAAAAACTCATTTTCATAGATTTAATCCTACTAGAAATGATACTTTTTGTAGAGAAGTAGTAAAATGTTTAATCTTGCTATATGCCACATAATGACATTTAGAGTCATTCAGTAATTGAGTTTATAAAATTTATTTAATTTAAAGGACAGTAGATTGCTTAAGCATTTAATCTCCTTAGGAATGTTTCAATCTCTTAAAAGTTCCAAACAGAAAACTGTATGCAAATATTAAGTTATCAGCAATTCATAATTTACTTTCTATCATAAACTTAACAAATAAAAACAAATTAATCTATCTTTAATCTTTGACATTTGTCTTAAATATTGTGAGTTCAACAGTCTGGAAAGTTATACATTAAATTTTAAGTAACGTTCAAACATTGTGTAATTCCTGAATCTTTTAATTTAATAGCTTATCTATTAACAAAACATGGTTTCAGAAACCTATTTATTTGTGCATTGATAGAGGTTTTTTGTTATTGTTGGGAAGGCTTATTTTTTTCCATTTAGTTATTTTATTTTAATATCTGAGATCATTTTTGTTTTGGTCATGGCTTGTGAGTGGCTTGCCCTTTCCTTTTCCTTTCCCCCTAAAAATATTATATATTCCCTGATTATCAGAATGTAGAAGAGAACAGTATTCATTTAAATAAACAACATTTTGAAGATTTTTATTGCTAGTTGTTCATGACATCCAGTGAAACACAATTTGAGCAATACCAAATCAAATGCAAGAAATTCAAATGTAATGTAAATATTTTTGATGGTTGGCAATGTATCTTGAGATTGACCTCTGATGATTCAAAATGAAGACTTTAGACTTGTTGTATAAATATATAACTGCTTATTATATATAAAAATAATAAAGTAAAACAATAAATCCTATCTCCATCTAATGTCTATATATATTATATACAAGCACAAATATACTCTCTACCTCAGTAATCAATATCTACCAATAGTTCACTAAGTTCCTTGGTACTTAAGTGTCAAGACAGTTATCATTTAGTTCCTCAGAACCTTCATATCAAGAAGCCCATAGTCTCAGTTCAGTCAGCCTAGTATTCTATTTAATATTTCAATCCCACAAGGGCAAAAGTACATAGGATTGCCCTTTTGTACATTCTGATGGCTCCACTCCATCCAATCAGATATAGCCACATCTCCCTTTCAAATGGGAGAAGGCCACAGCACTGTCTTCTTATTTTATATATGAGGCCTGGCAGAGCAATTTCTGACAATTCCAATTTCAAAATGCAAACCTGCTACTAATTCAAGAAACCAAATGGCCCTACTATTTATTAAGGGGGAAAAAACCTATTTTAGGGGTGGTAAAATAAATTCTGCTAGCAATATAAATTACATTGATAATAATATCAAAGCACATAAAATGATCTCTCTGCTTTTTCTGGCTAAGATTACAATGTTCATTGTTCAACAATATTAAAATCTCCCATGCTGTTTTAGCCACATATGAAGTTCCATTTTAAATAGTCCCTTGCTAGCAAAATTTTGCCAACATTGCAACTATACCATTCTGGTACTCCTAGATTCATTGGAAAAGAATGTATTATAAATTTATCTGTCTCTTTAGCAATATTTCCCAATAAAACACATTAAAAACAAAATTAAAGGAATAAATTTTGAATGCATCCAGGCAGCTAGCTTCCTTACTCTAGCAAATCCAGGGACAGGCTTGAAATAAATTATTTCAGGAATTTGAATCAATAGTATATCTTGTTATGAGATTTCTACTTTGAAATATAAATTAAGTTCTGGTTCAACAAAACCATGATGCACTGAATATTAGTCTGATTATTTCAGGAAGTGAAACAATAGTGAAAAATGATATAAAAGAAAACTTTTTGCAAAAAGTTAGTATATCCTGAGCAATTATATTCATTATATACATAGCCTTTAATATTCCCTCAGGAGTCTAATTATCTGGCAAAAATATGTCCAGGCATGTACCTTAACCTATTTTCTGTGATAAGGTATTTAGTTTTGCCTAGAGTTATTAAATATTATATGGTTCCATTTACCATCCTGGCTTTTAAGACACTTCTCCCCAATCTCCAAATATGGCCCTACTCCCTTTGACACATTCCACTTCTCTTTCTCCTTCTCTTCCTTTCATACATTTGTTATTTGAGAAGTGTGAAGTTCAAAGATTGCAAGTTCAGACCAAAACTGCTGTGTGAAGAAAGTAAGAAGTGGTGTCTTTTCCCATCCAATCCATGGCTGCATATGAGACAGGAAATTCCATTTTATTCCTCATGCCTGACAGTAAAAGGACGATCAATGAGCAATGAAGTTAATAAATAACAATTTGCTGTTCTTTTGTGGTAAATCTTTCTGAGATAATTGTGTCCCTCTACATAATAGGACAGTTGGCCGTGGAGGATTGATAACTCTTCCTATTACCAATATGCTCATTAAGAGTGACAATGAGAAAAGTTTTCGGATTCTTGTAAATTACATGTTTTTCAAGGGTTATAGACATTTAGGAAGTAGAGAATCCAGGGATCTTATTTACTTTTGAGTCAGGTTTTATTGGAATTTTTATAGTATGGTTGTATGGATCTTAGAACTGATCGCTGATGATGAATAAGACTTCAAACAATGCTTCAAAATTATGTACAGAGATTTATTCACAAGTAAAAAATAATAAAACAACATAATAAATACTACCTATTGACTATCTCTATTATTTACAGCCTCAGCACCTTCTGAATGGTATTAACTCAGTAATCTCCTATCCACTAACTAACTCAGTAGATAGTGACTAAATTCCCACAAAAGTCAGAGGAGCACAGACTCCTCTTTTTATATCTTTGGGTGACTCCACTCTGCAGGGGTGGTGTGATGGTGGTGTGATAGTAACATGAAATGGTGTGATGGGTGAAGATTCAGGCCACCACCTGTCACTTAAAAGTATCAACTGCCATTTTGGAATATTCAGTATGGCACATCAATTTTCTGGCAGGTTTTTTCAGTTCCTTAGGTTTTTATATCAGAAAATATCATCAGTATATCTGCTTTCAATGAATTGGAACCATACATTTCTGGCTTTCAGTTGTGTTGAGAGAAACCTGCAAAATTTGCATCTTTGAAAAATTAAGCAAGTATCCTAAATACCTGCCCAAAGTTTATAGCAAAATTGCTTAAAAATGTTTGAAGTGCAAAATATCTCGGTATAGCATAACTTTTAGTGGTAATTCTTTTTTAGGAGAAAAAAAATCATATTAATTAATTAATTAATTAATCCAAAATTGCTTTCTTGAATGGAAGAGGGCTTTTGCTTTTGTATGTATGGTCTAAAAATAATCAAAGTGATCAGCTTTTATGTTGTCAAGTTGAACCTGATCAGAGAATGTGAAGTCCAACATGTGGGGAACCTTGAAAAATAAATTGGACTTCTTTTTTCCAGGGGATCCTGGAGCTATTTTGCCTTTTATTCTGCATGCACTTGCTTATCACTTTTTTGTACCTTGAATTATTGAACTTAGAGGAGAAAGCTTGACTACATTTAGTTTCCTCAGTAGATATATTTTAGACCTTGCTTTCACAGCAGTATTGCTACTGCTTTTTTTAAAAAAAAAGTGTTTATGAGAACACAATGAAAAGAAGCTATGTGTCATGACACATATTTAACTTCTTTCTAACAGAGAAGTTTGCTGAAAATTACAGACAATATACAATGTGGTAAGGTTTGACAGCAATGATTAATTAAACCTTTGTGTCTTGCTTTATAACTATTTTAAATGTCATATAGTGATTAATTTAAAGTATGTGGGTCACAACTGTCTTTTGCAATACAAAGGTACCAAATATAGCACAACTGCTCACCTGTTCAGCAGAATTAACCAAGCTGCTAATAAATGTAGCTCTGTTTGACTATGTGTGATTTTCTGTGTATGAACCTCAGGAAGTATAATTTGCTTCTGACTCCAATAATATTCTGGATTCTCCTCTTCAAGCACATTAGTTTTCAAACATTAATCTTTAATCAACACATTCCATATTGGTGGATTGCTTCAGAAAAATGACCATCTGTTAGAATTCCCCAAACATTGTGGAGATTTTGGGGACCATATTACAGGGCACTTTGTACCAAGAGTTAGGAGCTTATGTTGTGGTGTTTCTGAATAAAAATTGAAAATATGCTCTTCAATAATCTTCAACCATTGCAAATTGAGGAAAGATTGGCCTTTTGCCTCAGATGGATTTGGCTGTGATTACTGCTATTTTCCTGAATTAATTCCTAATAACTAAGAAGCAATGAGTCAGACTTCTTCCAAAACATAGAGTAAGAGCTTTATTTCTATAATTATTGCAATGCAACATTTTACAACATATTCCTTCATTGTTATATACAAAGAAAACTTGGGGTAATCTTAAACCTGGTCTATCTACAAAATTCCTAGAGATTTTAACCCCATTTTGTCTTCCACTGTTCATTCTATAGGCTTTACAACTTTTCAGAATTTTTCAGTAGAATCCCTTCTTCATATATTCAGACTTGTGAAAGTTGAAAATATAGGATAGTTCATTCTTTTCTTAAAACACACAAAAAGGCACATTTGTGTGTATTTTAATATTTGTGAGAAATGGCCAACTATTTGAGGGAATAGAAAGACAATCTGGATTCTCGGTTGCTTTAATTTGTCCAACCAATGATTACTTGTGAAGAAACCTAGTTAATGGGAGCAAATCGCTTTATTAAAAAAAAAGAAATAGTGTTTGGCATTAATATTTATTTTAAACCATTTGTAAATGTTTGTAATATTTTATTATTGAAAACAGGCCCCTAATACTGAATCTGTAAAGTTTTAATTAACAATGACATGAAAATGACCATCCAAAACTATACATTCAGCACAAATCAGCAATTAAAGTTTGTCCTTCTGCAATAATGTTCTTTAAATCTGCATATGTATTTTGTTTCTTCAGTTAATCTGTTGCACCTATATTATATGGTAGACATGTTTCTTCTAGGTTCTTAATAATCCATAAATATATTGCATAGGAACAAATGCAAAGCATTTCACAAAACTTAAGAATAATTTAATATCAATAAATCTATTATTAATAAAGTTAAATAAAATAAGGACATGGTGTTCATAGGTGTATTTATTGTTCCTTCCAAAGGTATCACAGCTGCACAAGAGTATACTTTATTCTTCCTGCCTTATTTTTGTTAATGACATTGACCAAAAGGTAGATTTCTAAACTGATCCAGATTTTCTAGATTTGCTTATTAATCTGTGATCTGATCTTCAGTCATCAATGATATTTAAGTTATCAACTATTGTGTATACATGGTTGAATTTTCCTGCTAAGCCACCATGCTGGTTCCACAAACTTCTTTAAATTTTTCATACGGCTTCATAGCTGCAAGAAAGTAATAGAGCAGAACGGTATACAAAGTGTAAATTTTTCCCCAAGACTTTTGCCATATTGAAAAATGTTTTCATTTAATATAAAGCTACATGACAAAAGCTATACTGAATATTATTTCCCTAGAGGTTAGGGATACACCTGCTTCTATCAATGTTAGTATTTCTTCTGATTTTATTTTTTCTAGTATTTTGTCAACTGTCATATTCAAGTGTTTTAAATTACTGCCTCAACTTTATGGCCACTAGTATATTTGTTATTACTGGAATGTTGTTTTTGTCCTTGAAAGCATGTGTAATTTAATTTAATATTGTTTTGGTATTCTTTTGCTATCTACTCTTTGGCATTCTTCACAATTAGCAGGAGCTTTATTTTATATGCATAAGCACTATTGCCACAGTTCAAAAGTTTAACTGATCATTGAAAATCACTTCTGCATGCCATGGACATTAATTTTGGTAATAATTGTGATGAAATGATCACATTTTAAGGCTTTAAAATCTATTTTTATCATTAAAATGGACAATATTGACATTTGTGTGTGTGTTTATTTAAAAGAGTGTAGAGTACATAGAATGTCTCTCTCACACACATAGACATAGACATATACCCCACCTGTATTATTTGCTCGGGTTCTCTTTATCCCGCTCCTCTTCATAATGCCGATTTGCATACGTTGCTCCTATTGGCTGAAGAGCTTCAGGCCTCAGTAGAGCTGAGCTAGAGAGCTTCAGGCCTCAGTAAAGCTGTAAAAGTGTGTGGGGGGTGTCCACTTTGGCCCCAAATTTTTTTTTTGGGGGGGGAGGAGAAGCCAATAACCTTTTCGTGACCCAGCCAGATTTTGTCACCAAATGGTAAGGTATCCATGTGTGAAATTTGGGCCAGATTGATGCTGGCATGAAAGAGCCTATTGAGGACACACATACACAAAACCCCCCACACCCCTATCTCTCTTTTATAGATATAGATACATATACCTCACGTGTATTATTTTTGCAAATAACTTATATCCAACACACCTTTCCCTTCCTATTTATCCACAACAGCAACCTATGAGATGAGTTGAGGTGAGAATGACTTGTCTAAGATCACCCAGCTAGCTTTCATCGCTAAGGCAGGACTAGAACTAGAACTAGAACTCAATCTCCTGGTTTTAGCCTTGTGCCTTAACCACTAGACTAAACTGACTCTCATATCCTTTAAACTGCCTATTCACTGCCACATATTTATATGCTATACTGTATATTAAGTTAATAGTTATTTTGGATTTAAGGCTATAGAGAAGAAAACCTGAGATATGACCAGGGAAGAGAGGTGGGGTATAAATCTAATAAAATAAAATAAAATAAATAAATATAATTAAACAAAACAAGATGATCCAAGTTTTTGTTGCTTTACATTGTTGTTCTGAACCAGACCTACTGTACAATCACACCAGTGTTTATCATTTTTCAGTCAAAATATTAAAATTCAACGAAGGATTGTGTAGTTGTAACACATGTCACTCTAGAATTTTTTTCAGAAATGTATTCAGGGTTAAATACCAATGGATTTTCAATCTGCTATGCCAATACCCTTAGTTTATGATGCTAAGAAATTCATATCCACTATCAATCATACTTAACTAAAACTAACCCCACAAAAAATAATAATTGAAGAATGACATATTTCTATTTTATCAATAAAATAAGTTCACATTGAAATAAATAAAAGATATTTTGAAATGATGATTTGGGGAATTGAACTTAGTAAAGACACTAAGAACCCAAAGTTCAGGTAACCCTGTAAAGAAGCCAGCAGTTCCTCAAAAATTGGGTCCCAACATTTTTTAGGTCTTTGAATCAACAATACCACCTTGAGAATGGCTTGGTAGCTGATTGGCGGCCAGTACAGAGCCTTAAGGGTAAAAGTCAAATGTGTACAGTAAATTATTCATCTCAAAAATCTCACCATAGCACAAGCTGCTGTTTCCAAACCACCCTGAAGGGAAGTCCAACATAGAGAACGTTACCCTAATTGAATCATGAACAACTGAATCAAAGTACAAACTACTGTGAATTGGCTAGCTCTGTCCAGGAAACATAGCTATTTTATTGGAACTGCTAAGAGATGCTTGTGGCACCAAGGATGTGTTGATCTTCAGTGAGTGGAGTCACAGGATAACTGGATAATAAGATAAAAATGATTCTCTAACCATAGCCACACTGTATAAACCCTGTAAAGATCATGCAAATTGGTCCACAACAAGTAAATTAGCTAACGCTTTGGATTCGAAGACATGGAAACTTAGATGGAAACTTAGATTTTTGGGGGGAATTCAGCTTCAGCCTATTTGATTTTAGCATCATTGCATCCACAGTTCAGTTTGTAACTGATGGCACTGCACTTCAGATCCCCTAAGGGTTGTAGTCAGCAGCTGCATTAGAAAAGACTGAAGTCTTATTGGGAGCTGGTAGGTGGGTTGCTGGCTGAAATCATAAGGCTGAGAAATAGGTCACTTGTCGGGGAAGGCTCTCTGGGCTGACAATCAATTTTTCAAGATTCAGCAAAGGATAATGGAAAACTATTTGTGGAAAGAATAGAATAGCTAAGGAAAAAAAATAGAGCTGCCTTTCTGTTAACTTAGAGAACTCAAACTTACCAAAAAACCAGAAAAAACAAATTCTCTTTTCCCATCCACAACAATTTTCCTTTTAAATCCTCAGTGTCAGGTTGCAAATTGGGTCTGACAACTTTGGACTTATTATGTAAAACTGATATAAAATGTAATGCCTTTACTTGTTAGGGCATAATAGTGATATACATATCATTTTGCACAGATAATTTTCAAAAAGTTAAGCATGAAAAATAAAATATTGTTTCACATTAAAAAAAAGACAGTAGAAAGTTTAAAAATAATTAGAAAGACAGTAGATAGTTTAAAAATAATGATGCTACCGCCTAAAGCTGTGCTAAAATTCTAGTTTTGACAATAGAAGACTATGGCGACTTCTCTCTGCTCTTCCATTTGGAAATTCTATTTTCAATAATTCTCTAAATTTAATTGCTTATCTGCATCGCCCTACTTGCCTATGTGTAAAAATGTCCTACTAACCATTTACTGAGGGCATGAATGTGCAAGGTTTTCAACCATAAACATATTGACTGCACCTTTCAGGCAGTCTCCATGTGACTTCTCTATAGAATTGAAAATGCCAACATTTTGTAACCACTGGCACACTACTGCTTGTACAGGCAAGGCAGTGATGCTCTGATGAATAGCTCAAGAATTTCATCCCATGTGAATGGCAATATGGTAGGTATTGCATCACCTGCTTGTGCCTGCTTGCCATCTTACAGAAAGATATCCTATATAAATTTAATATATCGGTGCTCATTTGTCTATGCCAACACTTATTTGCACATTCCATCCAATACTCCTGGTGCAGTAGCCACTCGCTATCAGCATTCCCTTGTAAAACTTATTGATTTGGGATATTTCGGAGATGAGGTGAAATGGACAAGACCATCACCTTGCTTCAACAACCAGTCAAATGGGCTATTTTGGGTGCAAAGACTGATTGAAATTTTTCAAATGTTCTTGTTACTGCTGCATTCAGGAGACCTTTTGCTCAGAAACAAACCAAGGGACACAATACCATTGCAGACTACCTTTGCACCAGTAATCTATTACTTAGCAACCTGAAAGATGGCTTAACGTCTATCCCAGTCACCCATCCACACTTGTTCCAGCCAAGCCTGCCACATTTTAAGGATAATACTGTTGGCTTATTATATTTTATGCTTCTCAGTGACTCTGGTGGCTGTCGATACTAGGTTGGCGAAAAAGCTAACACTGGAAATGTTGTCATTGGTGGCAGGTGAAGGGAGAAATGATTGTCCCCAACTGGCTTTCTTACTGTGAAAGGCAGAAGGAGGGGAGAGAAAAGAGGGGACAATGGATGGGAAATGGTTCCTTTGTAGGCCCTTGCTCCAATTTCATGGAATGATCACATGGATTGCTGGACAAAGAAATGTCAGCAGCTACTTATGACTGCCTCTTCCCTCCTTCTACTTTTTGTACAGGCAAAACTTCTTTTCTGGTTTGTTGAAAACAAGTTGGAAATGCAGTCCTTGTTTCTTTAATCTGGCAAACTTTGATTTCTGTGCTGGATAAGAGCACTTTGATCTTCATGTGAAAGAGCCCAAAGATTAATGTTGAAGCTTTCTGAATGGAATAAGTGAATTGCTTTTAGTCAGAACTGATACTCTGTCTTCTCCTGGTCGTAGATTATGAGACACCAAAGCCTTGTTATATTTCTATAGGAATTTTCATAATTTGATTCATGGCTGCAGTATCAAAGTATACTGCAGCATCCTGCTGAGAGGATTGTTTAAGTAATAAGAAAAAGGGGCTTCATACGTTATATCAAATATAAGAGAGATATTTCTTTATTTAATTAGTAGATAGTTTTGTTGATTGATGCAATCAGTTATGAACAAAAAATCAAGATAAATTTGGGAAAGAATTCCTCTCTTTAAGAGACACCACAAACCAGGCATCTCAGTAGTGTAGAATGGACTAAATATACTTCCCTCACCCCTGATTGCCACCCTTTGTTTTCAGCAAAATTCCAGAAATTCACAGAGGGACTCTTGTACAAATTATAGTACAAGAGGCACCAGACTAGAAGCCAGGAAACCATGAGTTTTAGTCCTCCCTTAGGCATGAAAGCTGGCTGGGTGACTCACACTCTCTCAGTCCAATTTACCTCACAAGGTTGTTGTTGTGGACAAAATAAGAGGAAGAAGGAGCATTAGATATATTTGCTGACTTGAGTTGTTTACAAAAACAATAAAGGTGGGAAAATAAATAAAATCACCAAGCGCTCCCCTTTATTGCATTTCAGCCCGGGCTCTTTCTCTCCCTGTCTGCTGGGCTGCTTTGAGACACAGATTTAATGTTTTTAGAAACATGCCGAATTTGAATTCAGAAATCACCTATCTGAGATACCAGGTGCAGAGAACTTACAAGCCTACAACCTGTTGGACAAATTGGCATGTAACTTACCCAGCTGTTCTAAGCTGTCTACACTCACTTATCCTGGCCCACTACATGTTAAAGAGAATGGCTGGTGCTTGTTCTTTTTTGTTGGCAGGTGAGCCATGATGAAATAAGTATACACAAATCTGCTTTATTAATTTGTGCCACATTAAAACTGAAAAAAAAAAAAAAAACCAGCAGCAATTACTGGAAATAAAGGTAGTCCAAAGTATGCTGGCATGTTTTTCTGCCAGCTTATGGATCACATACAAAGTGCTTTATTTGGCCATCTGGTCATGCCCTACAGCTCCCTAGGCTTCTACTACTAAAGTGGAAATAAAACAGCTGCACTGGCAGACAAGCCACAGTTTTACATCTTCGGAACACCAGGCCCATTCTAATTTTGAGAAAAACAGTAGCTGGAGAAAAAAAATAACATTCAGGGAAAAAATCTGGAAAATGAGTTCCCCCGCCCCCCGAAAGGTGACAGAGTGAAAAAAGGAAAGAAAAATAAAAGTTCTATTCTGCTTTATTTATAAAAGAGAGATTAATAATACTTTTAATGAATAAAATTGCTACCCATTACAATTTTTTGTTTCTAGGCTGGCTATCATCTATCTCATTTTCATCTGTCTTACATACTTATCTGAGTGCGTACAAGTACTGGGATAAAGCAATCCCAAGATAAAGCAAAGGTTAATTATAAATAACTAAGGAGCCTCAATATGTAGGAAAATGATATTCCTAAAATGTTGGATGAAGCCCTGCCTCAGTTGTCATGTATAAAATCCATTCCTAGCTCTACCCCCAGTAACACCTCTTGGTGGCAGTGCTGCACATCTGTAACACCTGTAGGGGGAGATGTAGTTCACCCCATACATAAGGGGCACACATGCTCCTCCTAAGCACATTTGTACCTAGACTCCTACTATGTAGTCTCTTCTAAGACATCCTTCCCTATCCTTTTATAATAAACTTTTATTTTGGAGTCCTGTGTTTTGCAGCTGATTCTAAGATCCCAACCTCTAATTTAATCCTGACATCAGTATGTCCACTGTTTCTTTGTGATTCTTTCTTGGAAAGCAAAATCAGTATCCTACACCTTGGAGAGATGGTACAGGCAAAGTTTGACAACTCTGGGAAATCATTTGGGAAGCTAATTTTCCTCTTCAAGCCCAGCTACTGAAAGTTTGCCTTAAAAGAAATAAACAAGACATTTGTTTTGCTGACAGCTATTTCCTGCTCATCTGTCCCTAGAAAACATCTCCCCCCCCACCCCAACCTCAGCCAATTAAAAAAAAGAAAAATGCTTCTATTCACTGTTGTAGCCTCTGAATGAGGCAGGAGTTACTCATCCTTTCAGTGCGGGCCAAGGAAGTATGCAAAATTTATATCTACCACCAAGAAACAGATGTGAAGTTATCTGGGTTCCTTTCTCTGTTCTTTAGCGAGTGGTGTATAGATGAGAAAAAGAGGGAGCGTAAGCACCTGTGTGACTAAGAGCATAAGCAAATAAAGACTGACTCTATCTTTTTAAAGGGTAAATGTTGTATGACGTAAAGAATTACACAGACATCTTATTAATTATCCTTGCTCCATTCTCCTGCGTTCTGCATTGATCAATCCATCCTTGGAATAATATATTCAATTTGGGCATGGTGATTTAGGAAGGAAATCGACAAACTGGATTGTGTCCAGTGGAAACTAGTCAAGATAATAAGAGACCTGGAAAGAAAGAAAGAAAAAATATCTGGAATGGATATATTTAGTTTGGAAGTCTGAAGAGAAACATATAAGCTATTAAATAGCTAAAGAATTATCATGCTAAGATAGTTCCAGGAAATCAGTTTCAGTTGGACATCCAAAAATGTATCCTAAAGGTAATTGCTTTCAACAATAGACCCTACTTTCTCAATGATGAGCTCTCTTTTGCTGGAGATGCTCTGGAGGGCTTTCTGCCAGTTTCCCTGTACTATAAGGTTTTTTATACTAGGCAGGATGTTGGAAAAGAGGTTCTCTTTTTAGTCCTTACCATGTTTTCCCGAAAATAAGACCCTGTCTTATATATTTTTGCCACCAAAAAAGGCACCAGGTCTTATTTTGGGCGGATGCCATCCACTGACTAGCCTATTAGTTAGGAGCACAGGTATATTGAGTGCACGTGTAAAAATCAAGCTAGGTCTTACTTTCAGGGGAGGTCATATTTTCAGGGAAACAGGGTACATATTATGATACCACCATATCTATACACATAAAAATAAGTATTAGAATTTAAATAGAGCATAGAGCAATGGGGCTCAGAGGTTAAGATGCTGGGCTTGTTTGCTAGAAAGTTGGTAGCCCAGGTTTGAGATCTCAGCATCACATGACAGAGTGAGCTCCCATCCCCAACCCAGCACTGGATAATCTAGCAGTTCAAAAGAATGCAAAATGCAAGTAGATAAATAGGTACCATTTCAGTGGGAAGTTAACAGCGCTCCATCACATCTCTGAATCTCTGATTGCTACAATCAGAGATTTTGGGGAAAAAATTCTGTTATTAAAAAATGGGAAATACATTAAAAACATGAAAGAACGTTTCAACATTGTGTTTCCTATAATTTATTTAATTAAATAATTTAATAGAGTTTTAAATTTATTAATACTTTTTAAAATTGCAGGAATATACAATAGACAAATGAGATATGTTTTTCTTTTATTTTGCTAAAGCAAAGCAAGCAAGCATCAACACGAAACTCTCAGTCCTCCCATTTTATTATTTGTAGGATTTAAATGCTTTATTGGGAAGGACAGTTTTAAAACCCTCTGGTTAACTTGTGGTTTTACTCCATCTAGAACTATTTACATGAACTTAAAGTCTTCTTTTATCTAGTTTATATCAGGGTCACTGCTGTGAGATTTATTTGATTTCACAGTTAGTTAATTAATTTGCTCATTCTGAGCTT
This sequence comes from Boaedon fuliginosus, assembly GCA_027560395.1. NCBI lineage: Eukaryota > Metazoa > Chordata > Lepidosauria > Squamata > Lamprophiidae > Boaedon > Boaedon fuliginosus. The sequence continues at coordinate 97,696 of JANHGC010003447.1, forward strand.
TTGCTGTCTATTGTGCTTTTGGAGAAATACTACAGTTTTACACAATATACTGTATCTGGAACAGTTATTACTCCCCAGCACTGTTATTATGAAAAATCTAAAGGAAGAGAGAAATTGGTAAAAAGATTCTGTGGTGGTTTTATCAGCTGAAGACAACCACATTGAATAAATTTTAGGGAAAAAATCCTTTCAAACATTGATCATGTTTATATTCCCAGTTTCTACTGTTTTCCCACTATATTCGCACCAATCTCAATTTTATATTCAAAATAATGTTAATGTCAAAATTAAACCGTCTCCCTAATGAAAGTTAGTTAGCATGTCATATATAGTTTTAAATGCTACACACACACACACACACACACACACTCATTTAAAATAGATTTAAAATAGATTTTAAGAGAAAATCATAACACTGAATCAGAGTCTACAATCTCAGGAGATCAAAAGAGTTTAATATGTATAATTTGGACTAATAATGATTATGAAAGATAATTAAAACTATACAGAGGACATGAAAAATGTTAAGTGGGAAGGTGGGGGGAAAAGCTGATCAAGAATTATCCAGCAGTGTATTACTAGGATTAATGAGGTGAAAATGAATAAAAGCAATAGCTGGGTGAAAATCTGGAATAACAGCTTCATACTGTGTTTGCAGCTTTGGGACTCCAGCTGTTTTCCAATGAAAGATTTGGATGTCTGACATTTTTAGCTGTTTCTTGGGCAAAAGAGTAAAGAGTAGGCAACTAAGAAAAAAATCTAATTAGTAGAATGGAAAAAAACTTGGAATCATTATAGTTGGCCATGCAGTCCAAATTTTTATTCAATCCATTAAGGTTTTGGATTCAGTTAATGTGTTATCTCCATTCAAACCTCATTGCTTGGCCCTTTAAAAAAATAAAACAAAAAACAAAAACAAAAACTATATTCTAGAGTTACTCTGTTGACGCCATAAAGCTAATGATAAATTTTACCAAAAAGAGTAGGAGAAATTGATAGGCCATAAGGGCTACCTGGCTTCAGAAGGCTTCTGATAATTAAAATTTCATCTTGGCATTGCATTCCTTGAACTAATTACTCATTAAGCCTGTCCCTGTTGAATTATACCTCCTAATAAACTCGACTAAAAACTCAATACTAAAATTAAATTAAATTAAACAATTCTATTAAACACCCAGGCTAAACATTTTAGATATAATTCCATATCACATCATTGGAACCTAAGGGACTAAGCTTGTAGTTCATATTGATATAAATAAAGCTATACATAAGACCTAGTTAACTCCTTCCATATAGGCATACAAATGATAACTAAGAACTCATCTAAACTTAAGCTGAATTTGTGGGGAAGGTTCACATTTCTAAAATATTTGTGGCCAACTACAACTACAATTGAGCCCCAAATTTCTGTTACTAAGCAAGACAGTTATTAAGTGACTTATGTCCCATTTGATGACCTTTCTTGCCACAGTTGTTAAGTGAATCACTGCATTTGTTAAGCTTAGTAAGATAATTGTTAAATGAATCTGGACTTACCTATCGAACTTTACTTGTCATAACATCACAAAAGATGATCACATGACCCAGGACACTGCAACCAGTCACCAAGCAGCTGAATTTTGATCACGTGACCATGAGGTGGTTGCAATGGTTGAAAGTGTGAGAAAACAGTCATAAGTCTACTTCTTCAGACCTGTTGTATCTTTAAACAGTCACTAAACAAAAGGTTGCAAGTCAACGACTACCTGTATTTAAGGCAATCCCTTAGAAAGGGATTGCTCTTTGTAAAAGGTTTGAGCACAGAGCAGTTGATTTATTAGACGATCAAATGCATTTTATCAAGGGTTCAATAAAAATAAAACTTTCCTATATTACATAAGGCTAATTAGCTATGTTTATGCAATTATTAAATGTATTTGAATACAAATTCTTATTTCAAAGTCTCTAAACAGTTTGTAAAAATATAGTATTAAAACAGAATACAAAGAAGATATGTATGTAATAATAACATCATAAAAAGAAAATCAATAAAACTAGATGTGAAATAAAACCGGTAGTTAGGGGAGGTCAACAATAATGCATTCATTTTAAAAGAAGCTTTAGGCCTGCCGGTCTGGCACAATCCACAAGATATTCAGAGAAGGTTCTTCTTTATACTGTCACCAACCAGCAATATGCAGTGACTGTCATGTATGAATACATTAATATGAGGCTTTTTTTGTTGTTACAAAATACTAACATAACTACCCACTGAAAGTTATTTAAGGAAGATGATTAGAGTAATTAGGCTGAGGAGCCTTTAAAATTCTGGCAGGTTGGTCATGCTCTAGGTTCCTTCTGCAAAATATGTTAAATAGTGGTATCTAGGATATTTTCTGGTAG
>JANHGC010003448.1:29016-41601 GCA_027560395.1 Boaedon fuliginosus
TATATATAATAATTAATATAAATATAAAATCATATATTGCTCTAATCTCATGAAAAAAGGAAGAGAAGATTTGGAGTTGGATGAAGAAAGAAAGAAAAAAGAATGATAGTTATATTTGTCTTGAATCATATTTGACAGATCCTTTCATCCTTGTATCCCACAAGTATTTTACCTAAAAAATTGGGGGGGAGCCCAATTATTTCTTCTATCTGAAGTCCTATATTTTCTTGACACAAAGGGGAACTAAAAGCCGCACATTTACCAAGCATTAAATCTGGTTTTCAAGCCAAGGAAGCACAAATGCTTCTGGCATAGGCATAAGCATGATGTGAAGGCATCAGTAATTTACCACTGTTGCTTCTCAGGAAACTGATATTTGGAGATATGATGCCCAAGAAGTTAGAAGCTGGTAACTTTTAGGATCACCTTTTTTTACCTTGCATTCTGCAGTGGCGCAGTACTGCAGGCTACTTCTGCTGCCTACTGGCTGCCTGCATTTTGGCAGTTTGAATCTCACCAGACTCAAAGTTGATTCAGCCTTCCATCCTTCCAAGGTTGGTAAAATGAGGACCCAGACTGTTGGGGGCAATATGCTGACTCTCTAAAATGCTTAGAGGGGGCTGCAAAGCACTGTGAAGCTGTTTATAAGTCTAAGTGCTATTGCTATTCTGTCAAGGCATAGCCATAGAAGGTCTAAACTCTGCACCTACTTATGAGACTAGTGTATGAGCATCTGTGCATAAATGGGGATCCAGAATGGCTATGGGAATGGGATAACACCATCTCCTCCTCATCATCTCCTACTTTCTATGTTCACTGTCCTGGTCCCAGATTTCCAACTTTGAAGTTTTCTGAAATGCAACTCTAAAGAAGATTTCTACAATCTTTACTGGGGTTCATGATTGCCACAATAGTTCTACTAGTGTTCAGAGGAGCACAGAGCGAATAACATTAAGATCTTGTCATTCAACATGGGAAAACCTTTCGGACAGAGCCAGCATGCACGGGCCTCACCCCACCTTGGCACTTAAGCATTAACTAGGCAACTAACAATCTCTTTTCCCCTAATCTAAGCCAATATTTTGACACTGACTATCAGCAGTTTTCCAACATCTAATTACAACCATCCAGGGAGATGGATAGCGACTCATTGTCAGATGTACTCAGGCAGAGTCTGGACAGCTATCAGTCAGATAAACTTTCATTTGGATTCAGGCTGTGAGCAGAGTAGCATTTGGCCTAAATGGCCCCTTATAGCTACGGTTCTATAAAACGTCTCAACAGAGCTATTCATTCTCATGCATTATAATGAAGTGGGAAGAGAGGAAACAGATGGATTGTAGTTCCTTGTTTTGCACATCTGTTGTGATACATGAAATGACCCATTTGTTCCATGTCCAAGACCAGTCTATTTACAGCAGCTCATAAGTGTTGTGTCCCCAAACTCATTTGCACAAGCAGAAGCAAATAAAAACTGGAGTTATTATTTATTTTTGTCATGCCGTGTTCTTATGCTGAATGATTATTATTTATTTGTCTGAATGCCAAATACGATTAAACAAATGATTTCCCCAAAATTGCCTTGGTGCGCCCTTTTAAAAAGTGATTTGTTATTGGAGCTTAACATTTTCTATATAGAATCTTTACAGATATCAGAGGTTCCAGAGAAGCTCCATCCTGCTGGGTCATCCTAAATTGGTGTTTTGTGCAATTATGAGCTTATCATATAACAAAGCAATTGATAATAATAATAATAATAATAATAATAATAATAATAATAATAATAATAATAATAATAATAAAGTAGCATTCAGGCCGACTTGAGGTCCTGGGAATTAAGGGATCATGTATTCTTTTCACAGCCATCCATATACATATTCAACACGAGATGTTTGAGACAAAGGGAAAACCTGATCTCTTTTCAGCATCTGTAAAATCTATCCACGACAAATGTAGGCAGAAAAAAAAAAGCATAATCAAAACTTCCGGAGACTGGATAGGTGGCAACAAGAGCAGCCAAAAAGTTGAAACGAGGTATTTGTGCTGAAATTGCAACTTTTCTAACATTTTGCAACTCACACATCTCAAATGCTTGTCCCTTCATAACAGGTACTTCCCAGTTAGTAGGAAGTGAGCAATGATATGTTGGCTTGCAAGTTAGTTTTTAAATTAAGGACCCCAGTTATTGGGGAGTATAAGTAGTCCTCAACCTACAACAGTACATTTAGTGACCGTTCAAAGTTACAACGGCACTGAAAAAAGTGAAAATATGACAATTTCCCACACTTACAACCTTTGTAGCATCCCCATGATCATGTGATCAAAATTCAAAGTCATGTGATCAGGAGCTGAAGTGGCGCAGTGGTTAGAGTACAGTAATGCAAGCTACTTCTGCTGACTGATGGCTGCCTGCAATTTGGCAGTTCGAATCTCACCAGGCTCAAGGTTGACTCAGACTTCCATCCTTCCAAAGGGGAATTAAAAACCACACATTTACCAAACATTAAATCTGGTTTTCAGGACAAGGAAGCACAAATGCTTCTGGCATAGGCATAAGCATGATGTGAAGGCATCAATAATTTACCACTGTTGCTTCTCAGGAAACTGATATTTGGAAATATGATGCCCAAGAAGTTAGAAGCTGGTAACTTTTAGGATCACCCTTTCTTACCTTGTATTTTGCGGTGGCACAGTGGTTAGAATGCAGTACTGCAGGCTACTTCTGCTGCCTACTGGCTGCCTGCATTTTGGCAGTTTGAATCTCACCAGGCTCAAAATTGACTCAGCCTTCTATCCTTCCAAGGTCGGTAAAATGAGGACCCAGATTGTTGGGGACAATAGGCTGATTCTAAACCGCTTAGAGAAGGCAGTAAAGTACTGTGAAGCATTATATAAGTCTTAGTGCTATTGCTATTGCTATCATCTTTTGCATCCTTTTGACAAGCAAAATCAATGGGGAAGCTAGATTCACTTAACAACCATGTGACTAACTTATCAACTGCAATGATTCACTTAGCAACTGTGGCAAGAAAGATCATAAAATGGGGAAAACTTAACAAATGTCTCACTTCACAATCAAAATTTGAGGCTCAGTTGTGGTTGTAAGTCGAAAACCACCTGTACTACATTCAGCACAAGTACAATTAAGGTTGCTAAACATGTGTGTGTGTTACATGAATGTGGCAATAGAGCAAAACCACAGTGTGTGTGTGGGGGGTAGAGGTTAATTTCTAGGAGGTCACTTTGTGGCAACCAGGGGATATGGAAGGTTATGACTTGGCATTTAAGAGGACAAAATAATATAGCATAAAGTGAGGAAAAGAAAGAGAAATAGCTATATTGTGTAATTGTGAAACTAAAATAATTGTTGTATGTGATTATGTGATAATTTTAATGTATTATATTGTATTTTAACTATTGTTGTTAGCCGCCTCGAGTTCCCCTTGACCGGGTTAGAGAGGCAGGGTATAAATCTAATCTAATAAAATAAAATAAAATAAATAAATAATTAAAAGAAAGGGCTGGGTGAAGATGTTGTGGAATTAATGAACTGATGCATGGAAGTGAAGTACCTTTAATTATTAATGAAATGGCTAAAGTGGTTATCAAAAAGTAGGAATTGGTTCATCTAGTTGTGTGGGTACGCATGAAAGTACGAATCCATCACATGCTACATTCTGGTTTCATGCTGTGAAAACATTACATAACATTCTGAATGAATTCAACCTTAGAAGGGAGAAATATTTTGTTAAGTGACTTGAATGGATCAGTGGAAAGAGATGTGAGAATACAGAAAAAGTGATACAACTATTCAGCATCCCAAGAATGACAGGAGATGGTCCTTGTTGATATCTGCCAAAGTCTAATTGTTTCAAGTACATGTTTTAAGCACGTTCATTCATATACATGAAAAGGGAATGAATATAAATGTATGAGCTGAGAGAGATTAATTGATCCAAGTTTCTCAGTGAGCTTGGTAGCCAAATGGATGTCTTGAACAAGTTTTCCCCTGTTCAACACCTTAATGGCTATTTAAAATACCATTAACGTTCAAATTATCAGTGCATTTTCACTGCTTTCCTTCTGGAGCTCAGAAACTAATGTAGAAATGGAATATAATCAAACATTAGTTCCATAAAATAATAATAATAATAATAATAATAATAATAATAATAATAATAATAATAATAATAAAACAGAAATACAGCTGATGAGTTTGACTTTTACCTCAGTCCTTCTGTTCTCCATTTTGTTTGATTTTTATCTAGGAACCCCACTAAGCAACTCTTTTTGTGTGGGGGCCTCTGGGACAATGGCACTTTTTAATTTGGTTTTTTTTTTTGAGCATCAGGTTGGAGAGAAGCTTTTTGCCGATACAAAAAGGCACTCTTCCACTGCAGCTCTTTGATATACCTTCCCTGCTAATCTAAATGTGGTAATAAATCACATTTTCTTTTTGCTTCGCGTCTTGATGTGAGCAGACAGCAATTCCATTGCTTGGGAAGGTTATTATTTTATTTCAGTAAAAAGAAAAAGGCCTGTGAATATGCCTCAACCTGATGGCCTGATGTGTGTCCTGCTCAGCTAAGCAAACTGAGCAAGTGTAACTGTTTTAGCAAGACAATTTTCTGAAAATTCTGAGCCATACTATAAAATTGCCATACTATAAAACAGCTGGAGTTACTGTTAAGGGCCTGCAAAAATTTCAGTCAGTGCAAAACTAACCAAGGAAGTGTTATTAAACTTTCTTTTTTTTTTAAAAAAAGTTTCGGTTCCACTCATAATTAACTGGGCCTTTGCCTATGGAGCAGCCAATATTTGATTCCCCCACCCCACCCTTGTTTAAAGCAACCCACTAGAATGGGCTGAAGCTAAAGCCCTCTTTAATGGCACTGTGAAAATTTGCACTGGAAATTGCACTGAAATTGCACTGGATTTGATCTATATCATCATCATCATCTCCTTTTTATGATCCCATAATCCCTTGCGGGTTGGATTCTGGGCAACTGAATGGAGTAGAGTGTTTACTGTCCAGATGCTGTTCCTGTTGCCAGTGCGGAATTTTATTCAGCAGATAAATTCTCATTGTGGCCAGAGAGAAATAACTGCCTTTACCTAGGATTGAACTCACAGCCTTCTGATTGTGAGGTGAGAGCTGCACCTCTAGGCCACAACTCCTACTAGATTTGATCTATATGATGCCACTAATATCTAATGAAAATGATAGTGGTAGTTCTTTTCATGACTGTTATTATGATGATGTTCTTCCATTGTGTTCGAAGAGGACCTTGACATCTAACAGGTTGTGGGCTGTCATGGTGTGTCCGCAGGTGGCTGGTAAGGCCTATACAAGCACAAAATGTTCTGCCATATGTCAGGCAGACATGTGTGGGCACCATCGTTGCAGCATTTGCAGCTCTGGCTTTGCAGAGTGCTCGCTTCTCTTGTACTATGGTTGTTCTTCTGTCTTCAAATTGTGGCAGCCTTGGTGGATCTATGTGCGCCATGTTGATCGATCTTGTGTCAAGGTTTCCCAGGAGGTGGTGTCTATATCCAGGGACTTGAAAGAGGCTTTCAGCATGTCTTCGTATTGCTTCCTTTGTCCCCCTTGTGATCGCTTTCCTTGACACAGCTCACCATAGAAGACCTGTTTAGGGATGTGGTGGTCTGGCATCCTTGCAACATGGCGTGCCCAGCATGTCTGTGCTTTCATCAGCAGGCTGTGGACTGATGGCAGGCCTGCTCTGGAGAGGACTTCTGTGTCTGGCACCTTGTCTTGCCACCGGATCCACAAAAGTCATATGGAAGTGGTTCAATTGCCTAGCATGCTTCCTGTATACAGTCCAAGTCTCACTGGCATACATCAGGGTAGTTATGACTGTTGTTATACTTATTTAGGAAAGGAGAAAGCAAGGAGGAGGAGGAGGAGGGATGGAAAGACACCCAAACACCCTCATTTAGAATCCTGAAGGAGACAATTTAGCTGAACTCTAGAATTTGCCCTGTGTCCCTAGTTAAATGTGGCGGAAGATCTGCTTAATTTGGAACCAAATGAATGACTTATTCATATAAAATCCAAATCTCCATAAACTCCCCGAATAAACTCACCAAACTAATCTCATCTAAGGTGAGTTTATGCCAAATCAACACCAGTAATACATAGCTGTATCCATTTTATCAGCTGGTTTTCCTTGTTTTGGGAAGTGGCAGAAAATAAACTGAGAAATTGTATATCAAATTTTGGCATAGTAATAGTAAAAACAACCATGTAGTTAACTGCATTTTAGAAGAGACATCTTCAGTCTTCTTCATATGTAGCTTTAACTTTGATTGCATTCATGATCCGACAGGTGCATACAAAAGCTTTGGAGATGGCAGATCATCTCCATAGTCTTTGTCTGCAATATATATTAACAAATAATTCCTATTAGTGAAAAAAAAAGATGCTTAGAGTAACGACCTACTCCTTGATCCAACAGCTCTTGAATAATTTGGAAAGCTTGCACTGCTTTTTGCAAGCCTCATGCAAAAACCAATTGCATCAATTGCTCATTTTCTTCACACATGTCCATTCCACACCAAGGAGAGTAATCCTTTCTTACAAGATACTGTTGTGATGAAAGCATACATCTCCTTGCTTTATGTTTATATCACTTCACCACTATAATTCACATTACATGCTAAATAACCCCATTAAGTGTAAGTAGGAAAAGTGACAAGCCATTTATGGATTATGTGAAAGTAATTGAAGAGGGTGATGGGACTGCTCCTTTATATAATTTAGCTTTAAACCATAGAGGGTGTGGGGTATGTGTGTGGAATATTTCTCGGGTCATTTAATTTACATATCTTTGAGAGTCTGACACACATAATGGATTTTTGCTTCAACTTAAACCCTGGTTTATTTGAGAAGAATATTATTTATTTATTTTTTTGCTTACTTACTCTACAAGAGTTGAATCCGAGGCCTTTGGGCTCAAAATAAACACAGGGTCTTGAAATGGATCTGACATTCCACAAGGATATGGTGTAATGGCAGGAGAATTGTGTCTCCCCCTGTATCCATACATAATTATGTACTAAAATCAAATCACAACATTGAGAGAGAAACTGAAACTGACATTTTAAATACAGAGAACCTATTTCCCATATTCCCTACAGTTACAGGGAGTTGTGGTCTTATCTGAATGTTTAAATGGAAGAGAACCTTTTCCGGTGACCTGATAAAGCAAGAAGTAGTCCTGCCAACAGCAGCTGCAAAGATAATCTGTTGTATCTATGCGCAATCACTCAAATCATAGATTGTGGTACCTTTCTTAGTCATGAAATATTATATCATCTGGAGACAGTCTCCAACCATCCAGACAACCAACTGGAAATGTCAACTATTAAACGTTTCCTGTTCATGCAAAAACATGAACTAAGTTGCATTGTTCTTCTTAGCTATGGTATATATCCTCGTTTTAATTTATTTTTTGGAATGTACTAACCACCTAAATCTAAGGACTCTGGAAGGTGTAGTCCTCTGATGAATATTACAGCTTGGCTCTGACTCTCCTGTGGGCTCCTGATTCATGCCTCCTGAGATATGAGCCTACAGTTCTAGCCTTACTTTATTGTTTACTAGCTGATAGCCCGGCGTTGCCCTGGTATAGTCAGGCCTGACAGTGTTAGTAGCTCTATGTGCCATGGTGTTCCTTTCCTTTCCTTTCCTTTCCTTTCCTTTCCTTTCCTTTCCTTTCCTTTCCTTTCCTTTCCTTTCCTTTCCTTTCTGTTCTCCTTTCTTTTCCTTTCTCCTTTCCTTTCTCTTTCCCTTTCCCTTCCTTTCCTTTCTTTATGCCTTCCTGTAACATGCTGCAAACAGTGAATGCTGAGCCTACAATTCCCAGCGTTCTCTGCCCAATTTGCATGCCTTGTCTCTATTGGCTGGCGAGCATCTGATTTGCATGGGTTGCCTGGAACCCTCTGCACATGTGCAGTAGAACTTGACAGTGAAATGTGTGTGGGGGGGTGCAGTTCGGCATTCTTTTTCAGGGGTGCAGAGCCTCAAAAGGCGTTTGTGACCCCCCCCCAATGTCATGGTATGTATGTGTGAAGTTTGGGCGAGATAGGTTGCGGCGTGTAAGAGTGTATAAGGCACATACAAACACACACACACACTTCTCTTTTATATATAAAATATAGATAGATATAAAAGGTCTTCAGAATTCACATAATTTCCCCCTGTCATAGACATGACATGCAGTTTAGTATTGTAAATCTCTTCTTTTTGACAACAAAGAAAAGAGCTTACAGTAAATCTCTTCATCAGAGAGCATCAAGGATCCCACGTCTCATTGTGGGATCCTTGAAGCTTTCTGAGCTTGGTGGTTTTCTTGTAGACATTTCATTACCAAATTACATAACTGATGATGATGATATCTACTGTAGCTTCGTAATGAAATGTCTGCAAGAAAACCATCAAGCTCAGAAATTACCAAGGACTCAGAAATTAACCCTAAGCTACAAATATTCTCTTCTATCAGTACATTTCATTGGAGGACACATTTATGGTAGTTTTTTTTCCTCAAGAACCCAGAACCCAGACTTCAAAGCCTTTCTAGTTCAGGATTCTTCCTCAGAGTTGATGCTAGGAAGCATAAAAGAGAACACTGGTGCACCATCACTTACCCATTTATATTTCCCAGTTCTTGATTTCATGAATTATATTGTCTCCCTTGAAAAAGACAATATGTCACCATGTCCAAGTTATTGACAGACTCTTTCCTTGATAGCTATCCAAGTAACCCTGATTATTTTCCACATTTGGACATTTTATAGCTCCATTTATGCAATGTGAATAAATTCTTCATACTATGTGATGCGCACGCAACATGCGCCAAATGTGTGATGCATGCACATCACCTTAGGCCTGAAAATTTAGCTACTGATTTGGGGTTGAGGTGGTGCATGCACAGCGTGTGCCACACCCACATCAATTTAGGCCCCAAAAACATCTGATTTAGCTACCAGTTTGGCCAAACTGGTTGCTAAATTTAGTGGAGCTGGTGGCTAAATCAGCTATTTTTTGGCATGCGCTGCGCACATTATGTGTACATCAATTTAGGTCTGAAAAGTAGCTGATTTAATTAGCTACTGGTTTGGTTGATTTTAATAACCAGTTTGCTGAACTGGTAATTATTTTAACAACCGGTTCGGTCGAACTGGGCTGAACTGGTTGAAACCCACCACTACATACAATCCCACTACAAAAAGTCAGCTTCTGCAGCACTTCAATTCTTTCACATTTACCATCTTTCTAGATGGTTGTGTCATCTACATATAGATAAAATTTAGTCAGTGAGAAAGAAATCTCTCTTGATGTATGGTATAATAAATATAGAAGGGAACATGAATATAAAATGGTGAAAAATTACTATGCAAGTGCAAGGCTTCATGTTTTTATGCTCCCATATTATCTCATTACAACCCAGTCATTTTTAAAAAGCCAAAGTCTTACATATATAGATTTGTAGACTGTTTCCCATACTATGATTCGTCATTTATCTACTGGAAAAGTTCCTTTTCCTGCCATTCTTCAGAAGCAAAATGCTTCCTTATTCATATATATTCCTCCTTCAATGAATATACATTGAATTCTGAATCAAGGACAGTGTCTCTTGGCTGCTGAGGTCTATACTTCAAATCCACCCTTCAAAGAGCGATCTGGGCCAGCTTAAAGAAATAGATGGGCCATGACAAGATCCTTATTTTTAATTTAATTTAAAACAAATGTAATTAAATACAGTTGATAGTTAATATTTACTAAATATACTCATGTACAAGCACATCTGAATCCCCTTAAGTCAAATAATTTCTTTGAAACGTCGCACAGCCCAGATGGGTAGGAGGTAGACAGGCGTGGAGGCAGCCAGGCAGGCAAATGGGGATAGGATTGGCAAGTAAAAACTAAGCATTTTTACAGATTTTAAAATCCATAAAGGTTTCTTTTGTTTTCGTATTTGTTCATCCATAGGTGAGAATTTGAAATGATTAGTTGGACTTCCAAAATTCCTCTTCAAGGGTCCTTTAAAAATATTTCTTTAACCTTTTTTTTCTTCTGAATGCAGAGGGAGGGGCACTCTCCATAAGCTATCTGTTGGGATCCTTCAGTTTGAGGATGGGACTTTTATTACTCATCTTTTGCATTGCAATGTGCATTGCAATGTGAGATGAGCCAGCTAGTCATACAATAGAAGGTTTGTGTGCAACTGTGGAATGAGCTTATTCCGAATTTGAGTCCTTTTTGTAATGGTCTCTTTTCCTGGATTTTTCTGGATTCACAAGTCTGCAAACATTGAATTAGCATGCATTCCTCCCCCCCTCCCCCTTTGGGGTACTTATAGTAATCCAGCCAACCTTGGTATTTCCTTCTGTCTCAGCAAGGAGTGAGAAATAATAACTGAAAAATAAAGCTGGATAAGGATCACAATGCAAAGACCCAAGAAAAGATGGGTGGAAATCATAAGTCCCCTTTGATCAGTTCTTAGCAGTCATTTGTCAAAGAAGAATCTGCAATAATATAAAGTTCAGGTCTCTTTCCTTAAGGTCATGATATTTTCATCATATGCAGCCCTGCTCAGTCCCTTGATTTTATCCCAACTCCTCCTCACACATAGCCACTTAAAGAAGCACATAGATACTTTTGAAAATATTTTATTTTAAAACATGGATCAGTGAAACTCTGCAAAACAAATCTTTTTTTGCAGCTGTACTATAAACCTCTTATGGCTGGTTTTCGTGCTTCCTTTTCCTTCTCACTGCTCTGAATTAAGACAAGTGTCTTCCTTCTCTTCCTCTCCTCCCACCCCAACTGAAATGATGCCATAGTAGTGCACCCTCACATTGTGTCTCCACTGTGGTTTTACCCTCAAATCAATCCACTATTGCAGGGGTGTCAAAGTTGATTTCATTGTTTGACCTTGAGGGAGCTGGGGCTCATGGCCAGGGGGTGTGGCCAGCTCGACATCACTCATGTCAGGGGCATCTGTGGTGGCCTGAGTGCTCTGCCAGCAAAAATGGGCTCCTGAACTCCATTTTCAGCTGCAACGAGCTCCTGCAACCCTCTGCCAGCAAAAACAGAGCTCAGGAGTGCCGCTCACAGCCCTTGCAAGCTCCGTTGTTACTGGCAAAGGCACCATGGGCCAGTCCTTTGCTGCTTCCAGGATAGTCCCAGATCTAACCCCCTGCAGCTGGATTCAGCCCCTGGCCTTGAATTTGACACCCCTGCACTATTGTGACAATTTTTTAAAAAATTCTGGTTAGAGGTGAGTTAATCTCTTTTGGCTTCCATGTTGTAAAACACTAGTTTTATTTTCCCCAGTGATGATGTATTCATTTGGTGTCCCTAGAAGCTGGTTACGTTCCCAACTATTAAAAATCAAGTTTGGATGAATGTGGATATAAACTCATGAGGAGAAGGAATTATACTTTCTCTTTCCATGGAAAAGTCTAAGTATGCTTGATAATTCATGCCACATCTGAGCAACAATTTATTTGTTTGGATTTATACCCCGCCTCATTTCCCTGGTCAAGGGGGAAATGAATTGAATTGAATTGAATTGAATTGAAATCTTGACCAGGAGTTGCTCACTTAAAAAAAAAACCAGTGCTTGGTAGTATGGAATAATATGCTTCTGTGTCTTAAACTTTTTCATTGGAATTCTAAAAGAACGCTGAGGTTTAATTGTGAACTTTGCGTGCTATTTTTTTCAATATATATGATCAGTGTCAAGGATATGGACCCCTTGGGTTATGACTTGAGATTCAGAACTGTCACAATAAAACTGCAAGAACTTTGTGGAGGCACCACTTCTTTTGATTTATTGTTGTCAGCTTTAAGGCATTTCTGATTTTGTTCTCACACATGGAACGCAGCAGAGATGCACAATCTTTTTTTGAGTTGGCAGGCACAGTGGGAGATCTTGGAAGCTAAACTCTAAATACTAATAGGTGCAGCCAGGACAAAACCCAAACCTGATGCCATGTTATTGACATTTAAATGTAATAAAATGTAAATATGTTTAATAGAATTAGTCGCTAGTTATATGGTCAACAATTTTCCCTGTCTGTCGCATTAAAAATTGTAACATTTATTATTTTATTTATTTTATTAGATTTATACCCCACCTCTCTCGAGGCGGCACACAACAGTTAAACATACAATAAAACAACCATTAAAAACAATAATACAATCTATTAAAAAATCACACACCAACCATTCTCCCAAGGGGTGGGCATCAATTTGGAAACAACCCTAGGAAGTTATCCAAGGAAAGAGACATACTACCTCCAGTTCCCCTTGACTGGGGAAGAGAGGCGGGGTATAAATTTTAATAATAATAATAATAATAATAATAATAATAATAATAATAATAATAATAATAATAATAATAATGCATGGAATAATGCCACCGCCGGGGCCCTGGATAAAGTTGTGCCTTTGCAACCTCTCACTGTTCGCAGACCCCGGAAGTCTCCTTGGTTTACTGAGGAACTCCGGGGGATGAAGCATTGGTGTTGGTGGGAGGACAGAGATCCCTACCT
>JANHGC010003449.1:0-10242 GCA_027560395.1 Boaedon fuliginosus
TACCCGCCTCCTAAATGGTATGATTGGTTGAGTGATTGTGTTTTTGAAAATTTTATTATATAGGATTGTTTTTTAAAATTTTATCTGTTAGCCGCCTCGAGTTCCCCTTTGGGTAAAGAGAGGTGGGGTATAAATCTAATAAATAAGTAAATAAATAAATAAATAAATAAATAAATAAGTAAATAAATAAATAAATAAATAAATAAATAAATAAATTTATTGAATTAGCTCTCTTAAAGTCCAAGACTCTAAAGAGAAAGATATGATACATATGAAAAAAACTAGAGTTATTTTTAATTGTGGCATGATCCATCTGCTATCCCACAATCAATAAGAAATATTAGTAACTAAATGAAGAGCCAGTTTGGTGTAGTGGTTAAGGTGCTGGCCTAGAATCCAGGAGACAGTTCTAATCCTGTTTTAAGCATGAAAACCAGCTGTGTGACTTTGGGCCAGTCATTTTCTCTCAGTCCTACCCACCTCACAAGGTTGTTATTCTGAGAAAAAACAGGAGGAAGGAATATTAGATATGTTGAGTTTTGGATAAAATAATAAAGAAGGATAAAATAAATAAATAAGGAGAGGAATGCTTTTTACTATAGTGATTTCTTCACTTTGCAACACTATACTAGTTCTGATACTGTTCCAAATAATTTGTCAATTTCCTTGTTCCCCAGGACAAATTTTAAAATGTTTGGGTAATTACAAAAGAAAGAAGCAATATTTCATTGCCTGCTTCTTAAAGCTAAGGCAGAATGACTGGCCCAGAGTCACCTATTTAAGGTTTGTGCCTAAAGTGGGACTACGTAGAACTCACAGACTCCTGATTTCCAGGCCAGCACCTTAACCACTACACCAAACAGACTGTCTCAGAAAAATTATTCAAATTATTTTCATAGAAGAGTTCCATCAGTGGAAGATAAGCTATAGAAGTTCTAGCACTTGTATTATTGAGACACTTACCCTTCCACCAGTAAATGCTGGAAATACTGGTTTCTTTTTGAGTTGCATTTTTTCCTGGAGCTACTCATATTGGATATTGGGCGGGGAGCGGGGCAGAAGGATCAGTTGGAATGCTTCATTAAAGCAAACCTGTAATATGGCATTAAGAGTTAAAACTGTGTAGAAATAGTGACCCAAAAATTAAGAATGCTACAGCCAGCCTTTAAAGAGAAGGCCCACAAACAAACGTTAATGGAATAGTTAACTTAGTCAGTTACAAAAGCAATCCAACTGACTTCTTTTCATCTGATCTGCAGATTATTTATTTTGTGGTAGTTTCTGTACTTTTTTTGTCTACTCCTATTGATCGCAAGTGTTCTATTTATGTTATAGAATTTGGAAGAGAATATTAAAAAACAAATTAGAGACGAAATCAGTGCTTGGAAGCTGACTCAGGTAAGGAAAATAACTTAAAATTATTGGTTCAGAATTTTTATTATTATTTTAAATTATATTCACACAACTTCCTCTATATAATTTATAGCATGATGTATGGGAAGATTGCTTGAATGCTAACCTATACATAGACAGCATTAAAATCATTTACTATACTAAGGGTACTTCAAGGAAAAACTTAACACAAAGCTGTTTTCTTGGGTGTCTACTTTTCTTCCCTTGGAATGGAGCAACCATCAGCTCTAGATGACCATGTGATCAAATTGTATCTTTCTTTTTTAACCCATTAATGCAATCATTAGTACATCTCTTTTTCACTCTATTCTCTATGCATTCAATTTGAAACTTTATTAGATTGAGCCGTGGTGTAAAAATATCTATATCTATAAAAGAGAGGTGGGGTTAGGATGTGTGTTTGTATGTCCTCTATACAAACTTTCTGTTCTGCACCAATCTACCTCAAACTTGGCAGATAAGTAGAAAAGCGTAGTAAGAAAAGCACTGTCATGGTCACCAAAGGGTAGGGGGCCTTTTTGACCCCTTTTTGGGGGGGCAAAGAGGACACTCTTCAATAACAAGCAGCAACACCCTACTGAGCATGTGCAAAGTAACTGAACAACTCCCTACTGAGCGTGTGCAAACATATTCAAACCTCTGAGGAGCAATATAAATTTCAGATTTGCTCCAGCAGCGACGGGCCCAAGACCATGGAGTAGCCCACCCCGCCAAGTAAGGTCACCTACGATGTGAGAGGGGGTGTCAGGGGCTTAAGAAGTCCTGCAAACAGCTATGGCCCAATGCCCCTGTCAAGCCCTAGCTACCTTTCCTCACAGCTACCCTGCCCTTGGCCTAGAGCCCAGCCTGTCCTTTGGTCAGAGATGGCCTTGCTGGAGCAGAGATATGGGAGGAGGTGCCAGGGGCTTCAGAAGAGCCACAAACGATGTGGGAGGGGGTGCTAGGGGCTTAAGGGCCACAAACGATGTGGGAGGGGGTGCCAGGGGCTTCAAAAGGGCCACAAACGCTGTGGCACAAATATACTTCTTTAAAAAAAAAAAAACCAAGCAAGGCCGGGTAGTCAGCTAGTGTTCTATATAATCTATCTAGAACATATTTTTACACCAGGGCTCAATCTAATAATATGTGAAAAAATGATGCATTCACTTGAAAGAAAGACAATTTTTTCTAAATAATTATATTTTTATAAATTATATTTTTATTATTTATATTTTATTTTATAAATGATTCATCTTTCATTAAACAGTGTGTCATCTGGGTACAAATATCATGCGCAATAATAATTCACATTTACAATATTCATCACATCTGTATTAATTCTCTGTTCTTAGTTTAACAGTTGAATACATAATATATCTACTATTAGCTGCTTACCCGGCCTTGCCCGGATATATTTTTTGTTGAAAAGAAGTATATTGGTGGCTGTTTATTGTATAAAAGTAACGGAGTGCGGGAGCACAGAAAGAGGTAGGAACAGCTGCACCACCCACAAAAAAGAAACCAGCTCTCGGTCGCTTACAGCAGCCATTCCCAGCAGTCTCTGTGCTCCCGGGCCCCCTTCGCTTTAAAGAAGCGGCTGTCATCTGGGCATACATACTGAAGCTCAGGGCGCAAAACTAATGGGCAATTCACATCCGCTTCTTTAAAGTGAGGGGACATGGGACTGCAGAAAGCACTGGAAACGGCTGCTGTAAGCAACTGTGAGCTGGGGGGTGGGATTATAGGCGGCACAGCCATTCCCAGTGCTTTTTGCGGTCCCACGGCCCACTTGCTTTAAAGAAGCAGCTGTGAGGTTCCTGAAGTGTCTAATTTATTGCCTGCTATTCCATCCAGCATCCCAACAGAAAAGAAACATTGTGGCAGGCTGGCTATAAAGAGATGACTTTTTGAAAAGCAATTGTTTTCTTCTGAACCTTGGAAAGATAACATGCTGTCAGCGTAAGGATGATAGTAGCATATTTTCTGCCAGAAATCATGCAGTTTCAACTACAACTTCCATATTTCTAGTAGACTTTGTAATTCAAAGTCATTTTGTCTTTTCTACCATTCTTCCCAGTTTGCTCACAGGAATCCTTCATTTAAAAAATTATTTAAAAAGCATACATGTTGACAACTTTTTAAGTTACCGCAAAAATGTGGTGGTACGCTTAAAAATGCAGTGTATTAATACAGTGTGCAGAATATTGTTTCATGCAATATATGTCTCAGATATGTATTTTTGATAAAATTGAACTATATTTTTGGATGTCTCCCTTTAATTCAAGTAATTTGGTAAATGTTTTATAATTTTTTTCTTTTATAAACAGAAAAGAATTAAGGCACTGCAAGCAGAGTTAGAAAGAAAGAAAAAGGAACATAGCAAATTAGAAGAAAAGTTTAAGAGTAAATTTAAAAAATATGAGCTCCTTTCAGCTGAACAAATAGAAATACTGGAAAAAAATAAAGATGTGCACAAAGAACTTACTGAGGTAAGTTAAATAAGAACAAGACAAAATGTTGTTCCATTATACTTCCCTTGTTAAGTGCTTTTGCATTTCCTTCACAGAATATAGTGGAACACAAATTGGCATTTGAAATAAATCAACATGTCAATATGAAATTAAATGTAAAATAACTTCTCTGTGGCTATAATGGCTTCAGTGATATGCAAAAAAAGAGACTGAAATAATTATATTTTCAAAATGGCATATTAATGGCAGTGAGTAATGCTATCAGCTATTCTCCAAGAGAAAAAACTCGGTAGAATCAATGTGATAAAGACCAAAAGGCTTATTGGTAATGTGAGAGGAATTGCACATGTTTTACTTGTACATATATTTTAGTGAAAACCAGTATTACATAAGCATCCTCATTCTAAGAGTAAAACTTATTTTGTTTGGTTACTTAATTGTTAATTTAAAATGTCCATCACTAAGATCAGTGCCATCCTCTATATTCCATGGCTTCTGGATTTTATTGGGACCTAGGAATCTGAGTTGCTAAATTATTAGCTCAGCTTACTCCAGAGGAAACACTGTAGTTTTGCAGCAACTATCTCCAAGTGGTGGAGTGAATGACATTCTACTGGTGGGAACTTTTCACAAATCCATTTGCTCAGCTCAGCTCAGCCCCATCTTTCCTGTAGCCATGATAACTTGCCAGGCTCCTCTATCTTCCTTAGGCAATCTGAGAGATGGCTTTGCCATTTTCTTTACACTCTGGCCGGTTTTGTCCTCCCCTTCTTTCTCCCATACATTGAAATGATAAGAGAAGATGATAGTGGGTTGCCAGTTAGTTCACTGCTTGTTTCTGTCTCTTTCCTTTTACTATCTGGAGGCCTGGCCAATGACTGTACGGAAGTGATAAAGTTTAATAATAAATGTATCAGACTTCATTTTCATTAGATTCAATTACTCCTTTTTGGTCTGCATTTGTATTTTTCAGAAAATAGCCGAATTAGAGCAGAAGATCAAAGAACTTGATGACAAGGAGGAAAGTGTGAAAAATGAATTAGAAAATAAGAAGAAATATGTTAAGAACCTATTAGATGATAAAAAGGTGAATGTGCTAATATTAGCATTAATAAGTTTTGTTTATTTTCAAATGCTAAACATGCTTGTCCTCCCTTATGTTGAATATATCTAAACCTTTCTGTATGGGGTACAGTATTCCTTCCCCTTTCTTAAATAAACCTAATCATATCCTTAATCTTGAGATAGAGTAAAATACAAATTCATGTTGGGGTCAGTTCTATTTCATTATTATGGAACTCATAATATTGAAGGGACTTTGAAGAAAGGAAGGTAAAAATCAGTATGAGGAAGAAAAGGTATTCAACTCTGATAGAAATAGCCTGCTGATTATACCTTTGCACAGCAGATGGCATGTTTTTGTAAATTATGGTAGATGTTTACTACTGTAGTTGTTTATATTAGCAAATGAGATATTCTGGCTATTATTATGAATACTGTGTTTATATAAATGTATTTATAATTGCAGGTCTTTGTATAAAATGTCTTATGTGTATTATTGTTGTGATGCATTGGTTTTTATTGTGCATATTTGTAAGTGATTGAGAAATTAATGTCGCTAACCAGGAGAGTTCACATCTATAATTTAATCAAAACTATGCTTTTAATCTTACTCTAGAGTCCCTAATTCTTTTTTGAATGATAATAACAGTATTGACAAAAGTCCCTTGCACTCATGGGTAATTGGGCAAAATGGAGAATTACTGTAACATCCAATCCTAAAATACAATATAACTGGGAAAAATGCACTCACAAATAAATCTAAAACTAGATAGGGAAATTGTATATCTGAATACCTTTCACCTTTACCCGATAAGTGAAATTAGGCAAAATAAAGAAATGGAATAACAAGTACTAAGAATTATGAATTAAATCAGGAGAAAGGAAATCTAATTAAACATAGTTTATGTCAGTACTGTTCACAATACATATCCATATCTTTTTATCCTTGCAAACTATCCTTGCTTCTACCATGTCTGTGGATCAGTTGGAACAAACCAATCAATTGCTTTGTTTCATATGGTGCCAAGATGATACAGTATCTTGCATTTCCTTTATAGGAAATTGCATAAATAGAGCACCAAAAGCAAAGAAAGCTCTCTTGTATTACCATGTTAACTGGGAAAATACTTCCAGAACAACAATGAGAAAAATCAGATCTTAAGACAATAGGTGTTTGTTTGTTTGTTTGTTTGTTTGCTTATTTGCTAAATTTGTATGTCACCCATCCCACTGTCAAGCAATGGGTGGTGTATAAAAGCACCGATCATAAAAGCAAAAATACAAAACGTTAAATCATTAAATATTAAAATTAACAGAAATTAGGTACAACAGGGATGGGGATGGGATCTTCTTCATTAACCATCTTCAGCATGGAATGTCTCCATCAGGGCCCAAAGCCAATAAACAGAACCAGGTTTTGAGGTTCTTTAGGAAGGTCAAGAGGATGGGGACAGATCTCACCCCAGTGGGCATGATGTTCCAGAGAACAGGAGCCGTGCAGAAAAAGCCCTCCTCCTGGACTCTGCCAGTTGGAATTCCTTGACCAGGAATGTCTGTACCATGCCCCTTCTGCTGGAATGAGTTGGGCAGGCCAGTCCCATTGAGGTGAGATAATTCCTTGGGTATCCTGGGCCCATGCCAAAAAGTGCTTTAAAAGTGATAACCAGCACCTTGAATGGGAGTTGGAAGTAAACTGTAATCAATGCAGCTTGTACAACAGTGGTATTACATGTCCACATGACTGCATTCTGTGCTAGCTGTAGCTTCCAAATATTCTTCAAGGGTAGCCTGTTTAGAGCACATTGCAGTAATCCAAATACAAGATGATGTAGGCATGAGTGTACAACACAAACTTGTGCAGGCTCTTCTAGTAATATCACTATCAATAATAATTATATTGATTTTGTAAAAAAAAAAAGAGAGAGAATCTATCATTAGAAAACATCATAGCCCTCCTAATTCTATATCAAGTAAATATTTTAAAATAATTGCATTGAATGTTGAATCATATTTAGATGTAGAACCGGAGATGCATTTTCTGGTAAAAGTCATGTAATTTATTGTTTTGCAAGATTTCAGTTTCTGCATTTATTTCTGTGTTTGAATTTTTTTTTAGGTTTCTTTTATCTCCCTGTTCATATTACTAAATTAATTGCTATTTATTTTTAATTGCTATATTTTTATCCTGCCTTTATTTTAGTGGCTTAAGGCAGTGAAGTTACGTGATATTTCTTCCTCTCCCTATTTTCTCCATAACTACAACTGTGTAAGATGAATTGAGAGAGGGTGACTGGCCCAAAGTTTCTCAGTCAGTGATTATTGCTATGTATTTTCATTAATTTTATCAAAAATGTTTTATCATTTTCTCTGATTTAATTTAATTTATTGTATTTATACCCCACCTTTCTTCCCCCAATAGAGGGAAAGCAAGATGGCTAATCTCTATACCCTACTTGCTCTTTTGGGTGGCTTGCAGAGTGTGATTTGAATAGGAATTAATACTGTTCATGGGGAGAGGTGATACCTTCTAACTTGAAAGAGGGAATGGTATGTATTCCCTCCTGAAGAGACCATTTCTCATTTCAGCATATTAGAGAACTAAGCAGTCTCCAGGTTATACTTTCTGAGAGGATTCTAAAGAAGATATTAGGGTTCAGGCTACAAAGAATTCTACAAGAAATGAATTATCTGGATCTATTTCAGCCAATAATCAAATCTGAGCATAGGACTGAAACAACCTGGTAGATAACCATTGTCTGGAACTTGATAGAGGGAGGTGGACCGCTCAGTTAGACTTCTTAGTGATATTACTATTGACTGTGTTATTCTTCTGAACCACCTTTGAGGGGTTTGGAGTTTTAGGCATCATTTCCAGTCATTGATAATGGGAGATTAGTGAATAAGCCTTCAATATGGAATGTCTATGAAGGTGACTCAGAAAGTACAACCTCTGATTCAGTGGTTAGACTAATGACGAGGGTAACCAACCAACCCCAGTTCAAACTATATGATTTGACCTCCATGTAGCTTCAGAATCATCTCATCCAAATAGATGGGGTCCACCTGTGCATTCCTCCTGACATTGAAAATCATTTCTTATAAACTCAAACAATAATAAAAAGCACAGGAAAGACATATTGAGCAATGCACAAAAATGAACATATTTCAAAACAATAACTGATTTAAACAAGTGTGCCTTTACTGAAATTGTACTACCTAACTTGCATTACATTTTCAACTGCAGTTATAAAAAGAGTTCTGTTTTGGGATAAGTAATTTAATGCATCATTGCATGTAATTCTGCTTTTAAACCTTTTTTTTTAATTTTCAGGAGAAATATTTAGGTATTTCAAGCAAATTTACTAAAGTCAGTGAGGAAATTGCACATTTACAAAAAGAAATTGCAAAATTAAGTGCTTTAAGGAAAGGACAGGAAAACCAGGTAGACAATATAGAAAAATGTGTAGTCATGTTGAGGTAAGAATCACATTCCAATAAATAATGCATAGTGTTAAGTTGGGAGCAATGGAATGGGAGCTTTGAAAAATTTCTCACTCTTTGAGCCCATGCGCAGGTTCGCCTGCTGTGCCAATTGCGCCCCTTCCTGGACCAGGAGGCCCTTCTTACGGTCACTTATGCCCTTGTCACCCCTCGTTTGGACTACTGTAATGCGCTCTACATGGGGCTGCCCCTGAAGAGCACTCGGAGACTTCAACTGGTTCAGAATGCAGCCGAGTGAGCTCACAGTCACGAAAAAGTACACAATGCGAGTTACTCTTAAGGTGCCGTTTGCTGTGGAAATTGTCATAAGTATTTAATGTTGACCATGTAGAGTTTAAATAATTGATCCCATCAACTGCCATTTTAACCCAGGATTGCAGTTCTAAATATAGCACCTGAGGGTGACATTCATTTAGTTCAATAGGATTTACGTCTGAGTAGACTAGGCAGTACAATAATTACTTATTGATTAAACTTAATCAATTCAACTTGCATACCACTAATATCCCAGAACCAATATAATTCCGAAGTACATTTGGAAATTTAAAACAGCTAAAATTTTAGACGCAAATTTTTAGAAGAAAAAAGAAACCACCTTTTTTTTCTTCGTTGAATATTTTTTTCAGCCACGTAGCTAATTCCTTAGTGTGCCAGTTCTGTTATATTCATAATTAGTCACCGGAGCTTTAGTCGATTAATCTATTAACTAAACAGATTAGTGCTTAAAGCCTACTGATATCGGATGGAAAACAATTAAAAAAAAACCTTGAGTTTTCCATATGCAAAACCAAAAGTCACGTATGCAGGGCACAGTCATCATTTCATTTTTGTTTATTAGGCAAAAATATATGATTTAGACAAGTTTTTGCTGTGGCGCTATTTACAATTTGAAACCACTTTATATACAGAAGAACACAATCACATGAGAAACCTTTAGCAAAAACAATTTACCCAATCAAAGTTAGAATTACACTTTCTTGAAATGGAATCATGGAAACCGGAAGAGTCCAGTTAAGGAGCTGGATATTATTATTATTATTTTTTTAAATGAATGGGTACTACCTTATTGCAAAGAGAGATTGATGGGAGTCATTTAAATCGTTTCCATTTTTGTTTTGTTCTTTAGACCAGTCTGTGAAATTTCCTTTTCCATCAAAAAAAATAAACAAAAATAAAATAAAAACAAAACAAAACCCCCCCAAGAAAACCCCAATCAAGCAGAAGGGAGAGTTGTTAAAATTCACGATGTTCCCTCTTGCTGAGTGAAAGAGCTGTTGGGAAAAAAAGACAGAACCATCTATCAGTGAAAGCCCAGCTACTTCTCGCCCATCTGCATTAGGGAACAGACTACATTTTTTTTAAAAAAAAAAAGGATGCACACACACACACACACACACACACACAATAGAAATGCAAAGTGACATTGGTGGTGGGGGAAGTCAGTTTTTAACACACACACACACACATACACTCACACACAACTTCCAGGCAAAAGTATATAGTTTGTAAGTTTATACCACTTTGAAAAGCTTTACTGAATTGCTTGATTGTTGCTTTGATTTATGATAATGAGGGTGTGCTTGGATTAGTCTGTATTATCCAAAGCACTTTCTTTCCTTTAAGTAAATTTCACTGAACAAGAACTCACTTGTCCCGGACAGGCTGAAAGGGAGATTTTAACTGCTGAGGCGGAGAGTCGGTTCTTGCTACATTTTCTCTTTCTGCAGAAGAAAGGAAAGAAGAGAAAGAAAGAAAGAAAGAAAGAAAGAAAGAAAGAAAGAAAGAAAGAAAGAAAGAAAGAAAGAGAAAGAAAGAA
>JANHGC010003450.1:28678-39575 GCA_027560395.1 Boaedon fuliginosus
AATAAAGGCTGAACCGGCTTAAGTAAACCACTTAGAGAGGGCTGTAAAGCACTGTGAAGTGGTATATAAGTCTAAGTGCTTTTTCTATAATACCATAATAGTACAAGACATACCAAGTCAATGGGTACTCGCTGATCTGCAACTAGGTCTGGCTTGCACTGTTGTATTATACCCACTCCAAGTTCATCCAGGAGCTGCCAGAAACAAGAAAAAGAAAGGAATATCAGAAAGGAATATTAGGGATTTGCAAAGCAAGATACCATACAGAGACAGTTATACAGGTAGTACTCAACTTACAACATTTGTCTAGTATCTGTTCAGAGATACAAAGGCATAAAAAAAGGGAATTACAGCCAAACTTCGCACTTACCATGGTTGCAGCATCCTCAGTGTCACATGATCAAAATCTGGTTGCTTGGCAACCGGCCTGTATTTATAACAGCTGCATCCTGCATCCTGAGGTCATGTGATTTCCCCATTTGTCACCACTCCTGCTGGCTTCCGACAAGCAAAGTGAATGGGAGAAGCCAGATTCACTTAACAACTGAATGATTCACTTAACAACTGCAATGATTTGCTTAACAACCACGGCAAAAAAGGTCATAAAGTCAGGCATGACTCACTTAACAGCCACCTTGCTTAGCAATAGAAATTCTTCTACCAATTATGGTTGTTAACTCGAGGACTACCTGTACTGGATCAGAAGTAATATTGCAATAAATCACAATATGGTTTAATTGGATTAAGTTATTCAGGTGTGGTTTATGTAGTAATTATAGCTTATCGTGGGTCTCATTACTGATAGGTTTTGCTTCTTTTTCGAATAAATCAAAGCAAAACCAATTTATTTATTTTATTTTATTTTATTAAATTTAAATCCCGCCTCATTTTCCCTGTTAGAAAAGAAATCCTGTTGGTTTCTTTGAAATATTCTCACACTTTTTGTACGAATAACATTTAATTCCAGCATCCACTGTAAGTATAGTTTCATAATTTAAATCACCAAATGGAGTCTCTGAATTCTCTCAAAAAAGCCATTTTGAATCAAGCCATTATTTAGTACAACAGCACAACTAGATTGGTTTTTTTTAAATCACCTAAAGTTATGTTTCTTTAGGGATTTCCTAGAAGAATATTTTTTTATCAACAAGGAATCAATATTTCCATAAGCTAAACAGCATTCGCCATAACATAAACCCATACAAAACAAAACAAAATATTTTCTCCAAAGCTATAAATCATGATTGTCCAACCTTTTGGCTTGCCTGGGCCAGACTGAGTGAAGAGTCTTGGGCCACATATAAATATATAATTTAGTTAGTGCACTGTATATAAATAGATAACATATATAGGTAAAGGTAAAGGCTCCCCTCACATATACGAGCTAGTCGGTTCCTGACTCTAGGGGGCGGTGCTTATCTCCATTTCAACGCCGAAGAGCCAGCACTGTCTGAGGACATCTTCACGGTCATGTGGCTGGCATGACTATATGCAGAAGGCACACGGAACACTGTTACCTTCCCAACAAAGGTGGTCCCTATTTTTTTTTACATGCTTTCAAACTGCCAGGTTGGCAGAAGCTGGGACAAGTAATGGGAGCTCACTCCGTTACACGGCACTAGGGATTTGAACTGCCAACCTTTCTGATCGACAAGCTCAGCATCTTACCCACTGAACCACCACATCCCTTAACACACTTATAATAAGCCCAAATAAATATTTTTTTCAACTGTTATCGTCTGGAAAATTATATGGCTTAATACCTCTGCTTCCCACATGGCATATCTAACTAAATTCAAAGTACCAAAAAACAGAAGGGCCTTTACTCTGCATGGTGTCATGCCACCCCCCACCCCCCCAGCTGTCTTTGAAGGGCAATAAAGGAAGGTTCCTTACTCAGAAAGGTGACCCCTTTGGGACTCTGGACACACAAAAACTACAGAGCATGTACTTCTCCAGTGCCTGCACTACAGAGATGTTTGTACACCTCATCTCACCACAAATACACAAGTACCCAAGGGGCACAAGTCAATTTTATATAGCCCTGTTGATTTCAGATACCAGCCCTACCACAACATACAGTATTGCCAGATTCTGTGCACCGGTGCTCAAAATTTGTCCAATGATGGTCTGTACCTGAATCTCAACTTTATAAATTAGATTCATGCTTTGTAACTTGATATGGTCTTCCATAAAAACTGCAGGATTTTATGCTGCCCTATACCCATCTAATGCTCCTACCCCTTCTTTTAGATTCTCATTTTTGTATATGCTTTTAATGTGTATTATATGTATGTATATTAAATTTGTGTGTGTGTGTGTATAAATTTTCTGAATGCTTGTATGAGTGTATAACATTTTTGTACATGTGTATGTATATAATTTTTTTTTAGTTTCATTCATGATCTATATTTTTAGACTTCATGCTTTTTAATTACTTCCCACCCTCCTTATGTTGGTCTATGACTATAATAAAGATTTGATTTGATATGGCCTAACAACTGTTTTGTGTTTACATAATTGCCACTTATCTTTATGTAGTAGCTATCCTCAACTAGTAACTAGATAGGCATTGTGATAGTTGTATAATACATTTGGAGAGCACAGGATGAAAAAGATCTTAGAACAATCATAGAGGATATCTTATTTAGATATTAAAGAAAACCAAGGTAGTTATTAAGAACTATGACAAGGAGCATGGGCTTGAAAATGTATCCAGCTGGTCAACTTCAGATTAAATTGTTACTTTTGTGCAGTAAAGCTCATATTTACGTTCAAAACATGTTTTGACGGCCACTCATGGCTCTCTTTTGCAGCTCTAACCATTCACAGACACGGCTGCATTTCCAATATTTTACTGAACGCAAGACACACATTTCTATGGAATTCTTATATAAGAACCTCCAGAATCAACCTCACTTACAGGTCCAATGAGCTGGAAGTAGTAATTTTGCCTGCTGTTAACTTGTCAAACTGAAAAGGAGCAATGCAATTAAATGGAAATCATTGCTTGATATTCTGTCTGTCTGAAAAGCAGTTTAATCTTAGTTCTAAAACAATCCTGATTCTATCCCATTCTGCAGAACTACATCTCCCACAGACTCATTTGTGAAATGACAGCAAAATAGTATTTGTGATAACTAGAATACTTTGTACGGATAAAATACATGATTTGTAAAGAAAACCCCTTTCCTTTGAATACGGGTAAGTATGGAATGGCATGTTTCAGACAGAAAACAGTAAAGGGGAGGATTTTTTTGTTGTCTAAGGAGGATACAACTACTGCTTTGCAGAGAACTTTTTAGTTGGAAGGATTTAAATGCTTTTATTCTTAGCCCATATGATAGCAAAATAGTTATGTTGAACTATTCTACATAGAATGTAAATATTTTAGTATGTAACAAATTGCAAAATTGGTAATAAGGCAACCTTGTGATAGCGAATAAGCTTGTCCATGATCTATTTTGCATTGCATCTTAGCTTTTCAGAAGATGAAGAAGAAATATCAAATATCAAGAAGGCAACAAGTGTACTGTTACAGATCAAAAATACCAAGAGACCATCTAATTATAATTATATCCCTTGAAGAGGCTGAAAATATAAACAAATGTTATGTATACAGCTTTAAAAAGGATATGTAATCTACATTCTATACAACTGAACATATGGCTCATATCTCCACTGTGTACCTAGTCTCAACCTGCCCTTAATTAAGAAGGGAAAATATATCTTTACCTGTTCAAAAACTGAGATACTATGCGGAGGACACATCTATCATTTTTGTAATGACTTTTCACTGTTCTCTAGCATAGAACAGAGATTTTTGGTAACATTTCAAGAGGTGCTAAGGCCAACAACATTTTCATAAATTTACAGGGCTGCTAGATATCCTTTAATCATTTCATAATTTTTTGGAATCATAAATGTATTTTAAAAAACAAACATTCCCTGCGAAAAAACATTGTATGGCTGCATAAAAGCTAAACTGGCATGGACATTGTAGAAAGGATGTAAGATTCGAGAAGTACTGACCCCGCAAAAGATCCAGTCAAAAGCATTGCAAGAACATTTTTTGATGTAAATGAGATGGGATTGTAAGAGAAATAAAAATAACTTAGCTATTGCAGTGCCACTCAATTCTATTTATTAAACCTGTCCAGAAAATATCTCCCATCGTATAACCAGTCCTAAAAACATCAACAAGTAAAAGAGTATATAATGGTAAAAGTAGGTGGCACTGGAGAGATCCAGATTTAAGTCTACCTTTAACCACTGAAATGCTCTGGGACCTTCAGCCAGTCACTGACAGCCCAATCTACGCCAGAGGATTGTTTGTGTGGGGAAAATGGGAAGAAGAGCGCTACATGTATCTTAAACTCCTAGACCAAATTGGGATATAATGCAAATACAGAAATAAAGCCCAAAATAGAAATAAATGAATAGCTCAAATATCTTCATGAAAACATCAGTTTACAGATTAATGAAAAAGATAAATGGAAAATGACAAGAGACCTACAGAAGTTGATAGATATTTCCCCATTCTTAACTTTTTATGAATTAAGATGAATCAGTGCATTAAAAATAAACCTTATTCTTAGTGCACCGATTCATCTAAAATTTGTACATATAACCAAAGTTAGATGTGGAACCCATAACTGAAATGATTGTCAATTTAAGTTGCTTAAAGATGAACTAAATGAGTTCCTGGAAAGCAAGGCTGTTAATATCTATGAAACATGAAAACTATGCCTCTAAATACTTCCCAGAGATAGCTACACTACTAGACAGCTGTTGCAGTGGTGTTCTGCTTGTCAATTTTTATAATGAACAGATCTATCCATTTCAAACTACATCCTGGAAAATATATCATTTCATCAAAAATGCAGAATTTTTCTTGTGTTACTTTTTGATCTGTTCCTTGCATACCACGTAGCTAGGCAAACAACCAACTGTCCTGTGAAAAGCTGCTTCAGCATTCGGCATGACCTTTTAAGAATTACATAGAACCAAATCTATTAAAAGATGAGCAAACCAATGAAAACTCCCAAGTTAGCATATAAAAGTCAAAACCTATTGCCAGTTAGTTCTATCAATTCTATTAGCTTTTGTTGTTACATTATGTATTTAATGTAATACAAAATTACATTAAATAACTCGTTAAAATAATGTTAAAGTTTAGAAATTTTGAAAAATGTAAATGAATGTCGTTTATCTGAAATAACTAATATAAGTTATGCTAGTTATTTCAGACAAATACAAGGTTCCAATAATCTCTAGAAATGCAAGTTTGTAATAATGTAGGGTTGCAAATTCAGGCCCAGTATGTTTCACTGATTGTCGTATGAAGTGGGAAATCTGTCTACATCAAACTCACCTTCCCTACAAAGTCGCATCGCTTCTCGGTTTTTACCATACTCCTTAAAATTTTCTTCTAAGGCTGCTCCTGTGAGGATGTAACAAACAAAAGAAAAATGTTAGTTTGTAGTGTTCCTTTTAAGAGTGTCAGCTACATGGCAAATTATATTCTGATTAAATCCAAAATATTCAGCGCAACAATGGTATAAAATGAATTTGTCTTATGTCTGTCTCCCCATCTTACATAAAATGGTTTAAATTCACCTGATAGGAAAAAAATTCTTAAGATGCAAAAAATGTGTAATAGATGTTTTCTCTTTAAAACCAAGCGAGTATTATAACAAACATAGATAACATAAAGGATTTCATATGGTCTAAAAGTCAAATACTAAAAAATACATCTGTTACAAAAAGAATTTTATAAGAATTAAAAATAAACGTTCTGCATACATCTTTGCTTTGGAACGAAGAAGAGAGACTTCTCTGCAATGGCTCCTTAACTTTGAAATGCTTACCTCTGAATATGAATTAGAATAACATCCCTAGCCATTCCATCAGTAGGTTCAAACACGTTCATTCAGGTATTTTAAAACTGATCTAGTGTTATATGCTCTTTTTATCTATTCACTGAAGTGGTGAACGGCCATAAATGGCTTAAAATGTTAGTAGGTAATAATCATCATCTGGAAAGATGCTCTCCTTCAAAAGCTGACCCTGGACTTTGATACAACTATAAAATCAAATCAACATCCTCCATTTATTTAACAAGTGGCAGATTCACCTCATAGCGCCACTGTTTTTATTCTGAAAAGAACAGTTAGAATTCCTACTGTCAAACATTATATCACAAATTGCATGCTGAAATCCTATAAGCAACATAAATTCGAGGGGAAACAAGTTTATAAGGTACATTCTCCAACTTCTCGGGGTTAAACTAAATCTACCCTTCATTGAAGACAAGATCAATGTGTGCTTATCTCAAAAACTGCCAATGCTGTAAAATGTTAGAATCTGCAGGGTGAAAAAAGCAAAAGATGGAAGGACCAACTCTGTAGGGCTCCTGAAAATTCACCACATCACCAGTTCAATGGGAAATAGGCATTTGATCAGTTGTCCCACATGCTGGCACATTATTGTCAGCTATTGTCTTAGCAACAGGTTTGCAGAGCAGCTCTGGTATTGATGTTCCAGGTAATGCTCTCACGGGATGTGAGGCATAAAGAAAATTTCCTAAATGTCTATTTTAGCAGTACTTTGAACCTAGCAAGAGGCTTTGATTTCACAAGCTCAAGAGGTGGACATACCTCTTTGGTGCCAGAGTATACATGACAGTATGGGCAATTTGAAATTTGCTGCATGTTTTATGCAGGCTTGAGAGGAAAAGTTTTAGTTTCTACTCTTAATTCTCTTCCAAATAAAGTTTTGCAGGTTGTAGTTGCATTTTTGTTGAATGGCAAACTGCCTTATATATCTTCCTGGTAGTATATTTTGTATAAGCTACTGGAAATTACATAATAGTTTTATGCAGCCTATTTTTAAATTATTATAATTCTTGTCTCTTATTTTGGCTGCTCAAAGATGCATGCGATAGACATTTTGTATTACATCACAACTTTATTCCTAGTGATCTGATACTTTCTAAGTCTGAAAAAATAGCTCATTCAGTGGATGTATTAATACTTTCCACATTTTAACTTTTACTCACAAGCATATCATAAAACATACCCAGAATATCACTTCTATCATAATAATGATTTACAGGAGCACATTAACCTTCCTGCCATATTTACATTATCTTGCCTCATCTCCTCCCTTGTAGCTAAGGAACAGCTAGGACACTTTTGCTTCCACTTTTAGTTGCAGTTCTGAAGCAGGAACTTGTAAGTTAACATTAATAAGCTTACCCAGAAATCACTTGATTTATTTCAAATTTAACTTGGGTGTTGTTAATTGCAGTTTGTTGCTTCACTGAATGTGGCAAACTGCAGTTAACTAAAATAAAAACAGTGTGTAAACCCAAAGGACTGAGCTTGCTGATACCAAGTAACCCACAGTTAGCATAATGTTAAGCATAGCAAATATAGCATGAAAGTAGAAGAACCATCTGGTGGTCCAGTGCCATCAGTATGTTGATGACCCTGGGCCACGCTCTGCTCTTGAAGTCTTATTTTGGTGACTAAAGGCCAAAAAGATCTGGATGAGCTAAAATTGAACCCTACCTAACAGAGTGTCTATGTATTTGTCCATTGTGGTTCTTTGGCTACTCCAGTGACGTCTCTAGATATGGAAGCCCTAGTCCTGAAAGAGTAAGTCTGTGACTTTGGGGTCCTCCTGGACTCAAGACTCCTACCTGAATAGCAGGTGGACGCTATGACTGGGGCAGTTTTTACTCAGCTTTGACTTGTATTGGCAACTGGACCCTACCTGAGCCAAGACAACTTGCTACAGTGACACAGGGCCTCATTACTACTTACCACAAAGCACTCTTTTTGGTACTGCCTTTAAAGACCACCCAGATGTCTTATTTTCTCCCAAATGTAGCAGCTTCGGTACTATTTGGTACTTCTCGGTAGAGGTACAAACAGCTTTGGATCCTGTCCTGGCTTCCTATTGGCATTTGGTTGCCTTAAATTAAACTATTATTCACTGTTGTCATATTGTGCGATCAAGGAAATGTGCCCTCTCCTTCATGATCCCCAACCCTTGGAGCAGCATTTCCTTAGATAGAAGGGCTGCGTCCTCGCTCCTAGGGTTCTGGAAATCACTTGAAACCTGGCTTTGGTTGAATGTATATAATATACATTATAAGATTACTGTATTTGGGAGAGGGGCTGTTTTGATTTGTGTTGCTTTTAAGATCCTTTTAGTCTGGGCTGTCTCTGTGTGGTTTTATGTCTTTTCTGTTCTTATGGATATTTTTGGTTTTGTATGCCGTCTAGAGTCTAGGTGTTGAGCGGCTATAACCAATTTAAATAAATAAAAATAACAAAATTTAAAGGAAAGGTTGAATCCTACAAACCTCTTCATATTTCATACCACATTATCTTCAGGAATGTGTTTCACTCATTGGAATCAGGCTGGCCAATTTTATCTCACCCAGAAGCAGCTAATGATTTCTCACTTTCAGAAGATGTGGGGGGAGGGGAAGCTCAGGGGTCTGGAATGGCCTCCCATTAGTTTAACTCATCTCCAACTTTTAACTGCCATCAGAAGCACTTGAACATATCTGTTATTTGGATATTTTGTTTTAAAGATTTTACTGTTTTAATACTGACCATGGACGTCTTTGCTTGTATATTTCTACAAAACCACTGGGAGTCCTGGTGATGGGCTATAAATCTTATGACTAAATAAAATCATGTCCGCTAAGGTCGTATTAAATACTCTCGGAGTCTCATTACACTGATTTCTACACAGAGCAAACAGTCACAAGTCTTCTACTTCGTGTGATTTGAAGGAAGAGTACAGTAGACTCCCAAAATCCACTGGAAACAAAACTTGCATTATGGGATGTCATCATCATCACAAGAGAAATTTAAAAAATACCAAGAAATAGGCAATCACTCTCCTGCTTGCCAGGATAAATGAGCTGCGGGACTTAACTGAGATGTAGCTTTATCATTTGTTTTAAGTGAACACCTCAAGAACAGCGAATGCTCATATATGTCTGTCTGTCTGTCTGTCTGTCTGTCTGTGTGTGTATGTATATATATTCAAATTAAATATAAATCTTCCTCCAGCGAAGCTGAACTCCTGTTGCTTTCATACAAAAAAACCCTCCATGCTGTTTTCCTGGCAGGGGCATGAAAATGAATTTACCATTGTCTTCTTCCAGGACTCCCCCAATAAATAAATAAATAAATAAATAAATCCCAAACTACCCCAGAGCTCTGGAATTTCCTGGTGGTCTCCCATCCCAGAGCTGATCAGTCAAGCACATGTTGTTGTTGTTTTTTTTGTTTTATAATCACCCAAGGTCAGCTAGGCACTGCCACCTGCCTGGGCAAGATTTACCTGAGTGACCTACCTATGTATAAACCTACTAAGGATACAGACAGGGTAAGGTGCGAGGTGGAGTAAGGGACATAAACAGGACCTCCACCTCCCCCCCCCACCCTCTTACTCTGGGGCAGATTATAAAACAATCCCGGCAGAAGCGCGTTAGGCGACCAGCTGTGTTAACCCTTTCGGCGCCGGGCAGACCCCTCCCCTCCCCCCAGGACAGAAGGGACTCCCTCGCTCGCTCACCGTCGTTCCCGTGAAGTTTAGCGGCATCGACCCAATGGCTCCAGGGCTGCCCCAGCATTGCCTCCGGGCTAGGCAAGGACCTGCGCTCCCCGACGGTCGCCATTGCTGCGCTGGTGGCGGTGGCCGCACTGGCGGGGATGGCGGCGGGGGTGGTGGTGGTGGCGGCGGGGCCGAGGCCGCTCTCGCCGCTGCCTCCTCCGTGCCGGGGCCGCCGCTGCTGCCTGCTGGCCGCCGCCGCCGCTCTGCGTTGCTCCCCTCTGACGTCAGCCACGGCCCGCGCCGACATTCTTTCCGCTGCTACAATGTAACGAGAAAAGTCATCAGGCTTCTTTTAAGGTGGCGCCGCCGCTTAAGGAAGTCCCCCCAATGAATCGCCCGCTCGCCGAGCTCCGAACCGGGGCTGCCGACCGCCGCTACGGGCGCCGCGCCGGGGAGAACAACGCCAGGCCGCGCATCGCCTTTGTTTCCCATCAATCTCTCCGACCGCAAGCCGGAATCGAACTGTCGGCCCCGCTTTGGCTCTCAGTCTCCGCTCGGGCAGGGCACCAGCATTTTCTTTTTCCTTCTTCTTCTCCTTATTATTTTTCCCTCCCCAGCGGCGCGCTAGAGAAAAGGAGGCAAGGCGACCGTGTCGAAGGCGGCCGCAGGCATCGGAGATCCCGCCTCGGCAGCCCCCCGGCAGAAGTGCTTCCCGGGAGCCCGCCGTCCGAATGCAAGGCGGGCGCGTCCCCAGACGGCCATCCGGGAGCCGACAGCCCGACTCCGGCGCCTCGCGTCGCCCTCTCCTCCCGCAGCCCCGAAGTCGCCAAACTCCCCAGCGAAAGGAAGTTGTTTATTTTAGGCGTCTCGCAAAGTCCGGGCGCATCACCACTGCGCCCGCCTACTTTCCTTTCCTTTCGCAGCGACAGGGTCTTAAAGGGACCGGAGGAAACCACCTCGGGCTTCCTCTCCCCACCCCTCCCCTCCCCTCCCAGCCCCGCAGCCAGGAAGTCCGGGCGGCGGTCGCCTCGCCACCCCCTCAACGTCCCAAGGTTTCGTTTTACGAAAAAAAAAAAACCTACACACACACACACACACACACACACACACATTTAACCCACGCCCTTGGGTTTGCGCGCGGAGTCCGGGTTGCGTTTCAGGGCTACCTTAACGCAAGACGCCTCCCTCCCACCTTAAAAGTTTTCACGTCAAGCCCAGGAACGGAGGCTGAATAGGAAACAAGCAGGAAACTAACCTCATCTATGCAACTCATCTCCCGCCCCCTACATTTGCTGAAATTTAGGTAAAGAAATGC